>BHFT01044648.1:0-60557 GCA_004320025.1 Laticauda laticaudata
GCACACACAAGGGAATTTTCTTTAAATCATCTCATTTATACATAAAGAAAAATACATTCTCAGCAAATGCTTTAAAGTTATTTCGAAAAGAACCCTATACAATATCTTACTATATAAACAGCCTCAATGTGTTTCGTAAGGGACTAAGTAATGTATATGAAGAATGCACATCACTTATTCAATCAAAAAAAGAATGGCTGAAAATAAGTAGAGAAAACGCTTATCCTGTAAATCAGTCCCCCGCAACCTTGGCTTCAGAACGAACAAAGGACATCCCCATGGGATGCTTTCTTGTGCGCGACTGGTTCTGCAGCCTATGCCAATCGCATCTAGAGGATGGAACTCTGCTGGTAGATATTGATCGCCAACTCATTAAACTATAGCTCCTGGGCACCTCTTAATCTATAATTCTATTATTTTACTCCTTTATTTGCAGATACAATTTATTCTAATTGCTTTTGTTGTTCATTATTGTATCCTGGTTTAAGAGATAAGGATTTATAATGATTTGAATTCTTTATATCCTGATTAAATGACACTTGAAAATCTCAGAATCGTTGATCTTCAGTACTTCTAAAATTACGAAATTCTAATCCCAATCTTCTATTTACATTAAAAACATCCTTTGATAAAAGTCAGTGGGCCCACAAATTTAGATTTTGAGTCATAAGCTAAGATAGTCTGTTAGCAGAATACTTTAATTTCAAGTCAGCTTAGTATTTCATGGCATTGACTTAAAATTTGTTCCAGTTTATTTTAAATACACTCTAATTGGAGTTTTCAAAAATTCCACCATGAACCCTATTAATAAGCCTTTTGTCCTTTTTACAAGCTAAACTATCCCCAAGAATGACAATAGCAGTGTCGAAAGACTTGCGGGAGTCAGAGATCCCCTCCCCAAATCTCAGCGATAGCTTTGTCTTGCATCGTTGCTTGCAAGCTCCATATGTTTAATATCACAAGACCTCTTGACTACTGCAGCAACAACTAAACAGACTGACAATCACAATTAAATTAATCTTCTTCACATACCATTAGAACATTTTGGTTTGTTTTGTAAGCAATTTTCTAACACAAAATTAAAAAAGCCATTCACTATAAATTTTGCAAGCCATATCACATTTCATATCTTGCAAAAATAATAAATAATCTGCTTCAGCTGACAACAGGGAAACAAACCACTGAATTAAAACACAAATTTTGCTATCCAGCAATCATATATATAAAACAAAACCACCATGCATCCACCACAAAATCTCCAGAACTGAAACCTTACAAACTTAAATCTTGCAACTTATGTTCTCTTGCTCTAGGTGCTCCACTAAAAAGATTGCGAAATTACCATCACACATTCTTCCTCTTATTATTTTATAACACCTTATCTAAGATTTCCTCACCCTTCCCACCTGAAATAGATAATCTGTTCAAATGCAAAAACAAGCAGAGGAATCATTTCATTTAGAGCAGCAAGCAGCTAGTACAGAAGCAACCCACACCCAGGTCCTTGCTTCCTGCCACACAAATACTGTTTCACCTTCCAAACAACCCTCCACTCTCTCACCACACTGACAGGATGCACTGATAAAACAAGGCTATAGACAGAGCAAATTTCCCCAATTCCTCTCCAAAATAAAGACCGACCACATAGTTTTGTAGTAACACGTATCGAGCTAAATACAATACAGGATTATTTTTTCTTACATCCATTTTGCATTTTTAAACAGAACTAATGTCAAATGTTCTCTATATAAATTTCTTCTCCTTAAGTATAGGTTTTAGGTAATTAATTGGCATTTGAATTGATTTCTTGTTATGAATTACATACCATTCATTAACAAATATTGATTCCACAATAGGCACAAGAAAACAAAGATAAAAATTTAATCCAACCCACTTATCTATATTTATAAAAACCATATGAATATTTTAAAAATAAGGTATTTTCTAAAACAAAACAAATCCTATAAAGTTCTTTTAGCAAATATATACTCTGCAAGGACTCCAAACATAAGAACTATTAAAAAATAGTCTTCTTGTAACTAAACAGCTGGAATAGGTTCTGTTGGCTTTTTGATTCTCAGTCTTAAATGGAAGAAAACATCCTGAAGCAAATTAATAATTGCGCAACAGATGGGGATGACTTTTGCATGGTCTCGCTAGCATTAGTAACCGGAATCGGATATTTCCAAAATATCTTGCTAGCTCACTCATTTAAAAGAACCAAATGAAAATCCTCAGAAAAAAATGACCTATTTTGAGGGAAATTCTTTTATGCTTCAAACAATATTTAGAACCCCAAGAAGAAACATAATTCCCCGCAATCATTCAAAATACATTTTTAATATATGAAAGACATTTCTTTCTACTCCTCAAGTAAAAGATTAACAAGAGTATCAATAAAACCTAGTTTATGCCACTATAAATGGCAAACAATGCTTAACTTAATGTTGAAATATAGTAAATTCATGTACTTTCCCTTTATCTTTAAAGATTCCGAAGTCCCTAACTAGTCAGAATGTTATAATTCCAGTAAACCGTTTAGAAAAACCACCGCTAATCAACTAATAACGTTATAGGTAATTGAAATATGATAAACAAACACTATAAAGAGAAAAACATTGCCAAATGTTTTGCGGATAGAACTGAATGATAGTGGATAGAACTGAAAAATTTCCAGGAGAGAGCGTTGGTTCCATTAAATTTGCATTAACTAAGTTGCCCCGTGCCCGCTGCCAGAGCGTAAACGACGCCGAAAATGGCTGTGATGAAAGAATCTAAGAGAGAGATCAAGATGCCACTCGCCAGAGAAGTCGTTGACCTCCTTGCTGACCATATTTAACAAGCCGGACACCATCCGACGGTTATCTTTGATTGTTCCTGCCCTGAATAAAGATTGGACTTATTGGCCTCAGTGAGCCTTCTAACATTGGATCTGTTATTGTTTTCTCCTGGCTTTTTTTTTTGGGAGAGAATTTCTAGGGTGAAAAAAAAAAGAAACAGCTTGGTAATACTTCCTTTTGACAAGAAATTGTTCAGAATGTTTAATATAATTATTTTATTCTTGCCTCTGCACAAGAAAACCAGTTTTAGAAGCCTATGAAAATATAACAATCTTTTTTTTTAATGAGAAATAAAACTGCTGAAAGTAATAGTGTTTCAATTCAGTTAATGCTCTCATGTCGTCAACATTCATTTGAGCTTTTTCCCCTTCATTTGTCAGCTCACCTTCCTGTTGTTGACACAATGGAACAAACTGAAAGTATATAAACTACAGGCTCACCCTTCTTCTTTTTCCTTTTTGACTGCCTGTTTCTAGGAAAGGGCAAAAAAAGAAAGTGTTCTTTCCTTACAATTCATCATCTTATAAAATTCTGTCAGGAAGTTTATAAATTTTGTGAATTAAAGTAACCCTTTTAATTTTAACAAGTCTTAATTTTTATAAATAAAGTTTTTTAAAAAAAAAAACTGAACACATTCATTTAAGTTCTTCCACCACTCCTCCTCCCCATTGATGATTCATTTCCTTCAGAATTTCCAGAAAAAAATGGCTTCAAAAAGATAGAAATACCAATAATTCAAGTGAGAAATTAACCTTTAATGTGACAGTAAAACTGTTACTTCAGTTTATCTTCCATGTGTATTAAAATGAAATATTAAAGGAAATATCCAATCAATACCTGGGGAAGATATACTGAAAGTTAACAGTGATAAATACGCACCAGAGTTTGCAGAGCAAGGTGCCGCAAATATTCATTCAGTTGTTTCATCTTTTTTTTTTTTGTAAAAGTTTATTTGGTTTCACAAAACACAATGAAATTAAAAACCTTTTTTGAGAACAGCATGATATCCAGGTTATCAACATTCCATACAGACATAATCTCAGTACATATCATCTATTTATCCCAAATCACATCTTGTCACTATTGTATCAATTTTGAATATATTTTTCCTTCCCGACTTTCCTCAACCCTATTTAGATGTCTACATCCTTTCTAATAAATCCTCCTTCCTCTTATTCCACTCTTTTACTTTTATTCCCTTCCTCTTGATTACATTTAATATAGTAAGCATCCATTACATAACAATACAAGTCTGGTCTTCACTTATCACCCTATGTTTCATAATTTTCTCGTTATGAAGCTTATCACCCCCGAGCATCCAGAGGGAGTGCTTCAGTCTTCCACATCATAGCTGAGCTTGATTTGGGAACGCTCCTCCTCTCCATGTGGACCCTCCTCAAGTGTTCCCCAGTTTGCTCAGCCTTGTGCGAGAAACGCAGTTGCTTTCGATGCTCTCCTTGACCGAAACGGGGAAAATCTTAGTTCGTAACAGCAGGTTTGAATTGTAATCACTTTTGTCTTGAGCCTTCGTTCAGTCTTTTATTCCTTCCCCCCTTCTCTTCTTCTTCTTTCTGTTTTTGTTTTTCATCTTCAAATTAGCCCTGACATATCCTGTTGAAGGACACACGCCGTTGCGCCCCCCAAAAGCGCCGGAGTTTCTGTGCTGCTCTTCACCACCCTCCCCACAGCCACATTCAGTTACCCCGCCAGTCTGGTTGCCGTTATGCCTTTAATTCCCGTTCTTTCTAAGCCGGCTTGACTTTTCTGTTTAAAAAACAAACAAAACAAAAATGAGTTTAATCGCCTTTACCCCCTCTCCGAACGCCGTCCTTCAGTGGGGAAGTTAATTAGTGTAATTCCCCTCTTTCTCTCCGTTCCGTTAATTGCAGAGCTCCGGCTCAATGCAAGGCTGGAACTGCCGCTTGAGAAGCGCGCCAAAAAACTAACTCTGAGGCCATCTGAGTCCACCTTCCTGGCTGCGCCTGTTGACTGCCTTTCCTGAGCTATTGACGTATTTCTCTCGAAGCACATGGATCCTCCAGGATTCTGAGAGCAATTACCCTCATTTTTGCTACCTGCACTCAAGGATAATTACTTCTCTTTAAAAATCATTGGCTTATCCCTCACAGCCTTACCTCAGTGCACAGCAACAAGCATCGTAGGCCCAATGTCCGCGCTGTGCAGGAGCTTGCTGAAGCCCTTAACAATCATCAACCCAGGGCCTTAGGCATTTCGCTATCTTGGCCTTAATTGGATTTATACATTAAATCTTGGTTTACTCTTTTTTCAATATTGGAAATATATTATCACTACTCATAGGAAGCAATTACAAAGCAATTATAGCAATAATATAATTATACATTATAATAATCACTCATGTTAATAAACTATTGACAGTTATAATATTTTAATTTCAATTAAAATTATTACTGATGATACGACTATTATAAAAACTATATATATAATATATTATATATTATAATATTATATATATATATATAATATATATATATATAAATAATAATATATAGAGAGAGAGAGAGAAAGAGAGAAGAAGAGAGAGAAAGAAGAGAGATGGAGAGAGCAGTAAAAAATCAAAAAGAAAAAAAATAAAGGCAATAAGAAACTCTATCAGCCAACCCGTTCTGACTCAGATTGACCCTAGCGCGCGCCAACCTCACCTTGTCCACAATTTATATTGCAATTACTTTATTCTAATTTAATCAAAATGGCAGATGTAGACCTCTCAGGGCCCTTGCTTGAAGGCAAAACCAAATCAAAAACACAGTGGAAATTCTAAAGCCTCAGAAAGATGCCTTAAGCCGCCATAAGCCTTACAAAAACAAATAGACAGCATACTCGAGAGTCCATTACTATCACAGGGTGCCTTCTTCTTCCAGTAAACGTCAGTTTCTCACACCCTCCTACTCCCCAATCTTTCCCTTCATCCAGGCGCAGCCTTGAATCACAAGCACAACATGTCCAAGTGTCTGAACATCTGACCAGACTCTCTTGAAGCCATATTCACCCGACTGCTGCCGTTCCTCTCCAGGTGACAGTTTCATTGAGGAGGTCCCTGAAAAGATAAAGCCTGGCCATGGAGCTGCTATTCGCAAGGATTGCACGGGCCTCCACATGCTGTAATGTCCAGACCCTACCCCTGTGGCTACCGACCAGAGTCCCAACCACTGAAGTCACTTGACCGAAGTCGGAACAACACCAGACCCAGTACATACCAGTGGGATACCCCCCCCAAGGGCCGGAGAGAGAGAGGAAAGTAAATCACATCAATTCAAATGGTCGCGCGCGTCCCGAGTCTGAATTTGGGATACATGCCACAATAGCAAAGCCCCTGTCAGAGCAGACCTTTAGAAGAGGAAATGTCTGAGGATGAAGGGTTCTTAGCCTGACCAGCCTGTTTTACAGGCTATATCTGGCCCAACAGCCTTTTCAAATCTCTCTTGTTAACGGCCAAAGAACATTGCAGCCTAAACTAAGCAAACCATCGACACACCTAACCCTTCAGGCGAGACCAGAGACATATCTTCAACCACTAGTTGAAGCAAGAGGTGATTCCAGTTCCACCCATATTTTCGATCCTGTACAAGAAAGCACTGGCCTCTTGCAGCAGTATACACCTCCCAAATGACATGATAGGAAATATTTCACTTGACCCGATCTGCAAAGTTACTGAGTACCCCCGAGAGTAGACGAGCCTATAGGTCTTTAGCTCCCCCTTCTATTCCCAGTGAGTGCGGAAAGCCTTAAAGCCGAGAAGAAATCGGGTCGAGCTAGCCCTAGCAAAAGCTCCATCAGTCTACATTGGCTATCAGATCAGCACCCGCCTCCTTCTTCACCGGTCGTCTCTTAATGGCTTCATCTTTTAAACAACACCAGAAGTCCTCTTTCTAACCATTAGGGCACACCAAGATATCCCAAACTCGGCAGTTGCTGAAATTTTCTGCTATGCTACCTATCAACACAGTCAAGTTTTCAGCAAGAGCCAACCTCACAGTCACAGTGTCGCTCGCTATGGTTTAGACACTGGCAAGCGACTACAAACACAAATCCAGCATGCCTCATCCCCATTGGAGATAGATGTTTGCCCTCCCTGGAATCTGCTTACTAATTGCAAACATGCAACAAAAGAAAATTCTCCCCTTCCCTTTCGAAGTCATGATCCCAGAAGCCCCAGTCTTTCGAGCGGAATCCTTTGAACCTTCTATCTGGATCCTTCTTTCCCTCCCCAGATTTTTACCAGAGACCCCCAGCAGCTTAAGACTTTAAGGACAAAACAAACCAGATATTCGAACTCAGTGTAGACAGAAGTAGAAGTGTGTTCTCTGTATCTGGAAGAGAAGGATCCCTGATAAAGTTCAAAAGAATTCCTCCAAAGGACTAGGGACTCTGGGATCTGACTTCCGAAATAAGGAAGGGAGAATTTCTTCTTGTTTGCATTTTTCAATTAGTAGCAGATCAAACAGGAAGCCAAACCAATTCTATCTCCCCACAATGATGAGCCAGCTGATTTATGTGTGTTTTATCTGCTTGCCAGGGTCTTAAATCCAGAAGCAAGCGACACCACTGTTGTGACATGTGACGGCTAATGGCTCTTGCTGAAAAACTTGACTGTGTATAGGAGTACATCACAGAAAATCAGCAACTCCGTAAGTGGTGATATCTTGGTTAGTGCCCTAAAATTTAGAAAGAAGAACGTGTGTTTCAAAAGATGAAGCCACTAAGAACGACCGCGTGCAAGAAGAGCGGCCGTGACTGATCTGATTAGCCCACTGTTCAGATGATGAGGCTTTGCATAGGCTAGCCTCGACCCATTTTCCTCCGGCTTTAAGCTTCCAGCACCCTCACTGGCAATATGAGGACGCTAAATCCACTATAGGTCGTACTACCTCGTGACTCAGTAACATTTGCAAATCGGAGTCCAATAAATATTTCCTATCATTCCATTTGGGATGTATACTGTCTTTACAGAGGCCCACTGCTCTGCCAGTCCAAAAATATGTGTATATCTATATCTATCTCTCTGCTTCAACTACCGGTTGTTGAAATCAGTCCTTCTGTCCCTTCCCCTGAAGGTAGTTGTCAGATGTTTTGCTTTTTAGGCCTGCAATGTCTTCTGCCTATAAACAAGAGAGATTTAAGCGGCCAGAATAAGCCTGTAAAACATGCGTCATGAATAAGACCTTCATCCTCAGACTAATTTCCTCATCTAAAGGGTCGCCTCTGACAGGGGCTTGCTTATTGTGCACTGATCCCAATTCAGACTCGCCATTTGGAATGATGTGATCTACTCCCTCCTCCTCCCTCCTCCGGCCCTTGGAGCGGGTCTCCCACTGTAAATGTACCTGGGCGGTTTCCGACCTGCGTCAGACCTCAGGTTGGACTCTGGTCGGTAGGCCCACAGGTAAAGGTCTGAACATTACAGCATGTTGAGCCCGCGCAATCCCTTAGCAATAGCCAGGCTCCCATCCAGGCTTTCATCTTTTCAGGGACCTCCTCAATGAAAACTTCAACCCTGGAGAGACCGCACAGTCGGTGAATATGCTTCAAAAGCCCGTCTGTCCATGTTCACAACACTAACCTGTCCTTGTGATTTCAAGCTGCGCCTGGATGAAAGGAAAGATCTAGGGATAGGAGGTGTGAAGAAACTGACGACTGCGAAGAAGAGCCACCCTGATACATATGGACCTCTCGAGTATGCCCTTCTACTTTGCTTTTGTAAGCCTTATGCCCTTTAAGCATCCCTTTCTGAGCTTTAGAATTTTCCACTTGTTGATTTGGCTTTTGCCTTCAAGCAAGGGCCTGAGAGTGCATACCATCTGCCATTTTGATTAAAAATGTAGAATAAACATAATGAATATTAAATTTTTTGTGGACAAGAGTTGGCGCGCCCAGTCAATCTGTAGTCAAGAAACGGTTGCCCTCGATAGAGTTCTTATTGCCCCCTTTATTTTTTTACTTTTTATTTTTTATGTCTCCCTCTCTCTCTCTCTCCTCTCTCTCCTCTCTCTCTCTCTCTCTCTCCTCTCTCTTATTAATATATATATATATTATATATATATAATATATATATATATATATATATATATATATAATATATATAAATAATGTAGTCGTATCCAGTAATAATTTATTGAAATTAAAATATATACTGTCAAATAGTTTATTACCATGATATTATTATAACTTAATAATTATATTATGCTATAATTGCTTTGTATTGCTCCTATGAGTATTGATATTATATATATTCCAATATTAATAAGAGTTACAACCAAGTTAATGTATATCCCAGCATTACCCAAAGCGAAAAGCCTAAGCCCTGGTGATTATTGAAGCTGCCTTTCAGCAGCTTCCATGCACAGGCACACGGACCTAGATGCTTGTTGCTATGCCACTGAGAGGTAACTGTGAGTGATAAGCCAATGATTTTTAAAGCGAATATATCCTTGAGGCAGGCTAGCCAAAAATGAGGAAAATTGCTCTCAGAATCCTGGAGGGACCTGCTGCTTCGAGCATAAAATACCTCCACATAGCTCAGGAAAGGCATCAAAGCGCCAGCAGGAGTGGCACTCAAGATGGCCTCCACAAGCAGTTAAAGTTTCTTTGCGCGCTTCTCAACGCAGCTTCCAGCCTTGCAAATGAACCGGAAGCTCTCAAATTAACGAACGCAGAGAAAAGAGGGGAAATTAACACTAATTAAACTCCCCACTGAGAGAACGGCGTCGGAAAGGTAAATGGCGATTACAACTCATTTTTTTTGTTTGTTTTTAAACGAAAAAAGTCAAGCCGCTGAAAGAACGAAAATAAAGCATAACGGCAACCAAACTCAGGTGGGTAACTGAATTGGCTTTGAGGTTGTAAAGCAGCACCAGAAAACCTTCCCCCCCCTTTTGGGGGAGCAAACGGCCGCTTTCCTTCAACAAATGTCAGGCTAATTGAAGACTGAAGAAGGGCCTAAAAGACCAAAGTAATTACAATCAAAAACCTGCTTTCACAACTTAAGATTCCCGTTTCGGTCAGGAAGCATTCGAAGCACTGCCTTTCTCGCACAAGGCTGAAAAACAAAAAACTGACGGGAACAACTGAGGAGAATGTCACATGAGGAGGAGCTGAGCCTTCCACAAATCAAGCTCAGCCTATGAATGTGGAGACTGAAGCACCTCCCACTACTGGATGCTCTGAACAGCTCATAAGAGAAAATATGAAACATAGGTGATTAAAGTGAAAGACAAAATTGGTATTGTTATGTAATGGAATGCTTACTAATAATTAAATGTAATCAAGAGAGAAAGGGAATAAAAGTAAAAGAAGTGGAAATAAGAGGAAGGAAGGAATTTAATTAGAAAGGAATGAGACAATCATAAAATAAGGTTGAGGAAAGTCAGGGAAGGAAAAAATTATTCAAAAATTGATAAAATAGTGACAAGATATGAAATTGGATAAATAAGATGAATATGTAACTGAGATTATGTCTGTATGGAGATGTGATAACCTGGAATCATGCTGTTCTCAAAAAAAGGTCTTTTAATTTCATTATGTTTTGTGAAAACCCAAATAAAACTTTTACAAAAAAAAAAAAGATGAAACAACCTGAATGAATAATTCTTGCAGCACCTTGCTCTGCAAACTCTGGTGCGTATTTAACACTGTTACTTCAGTATATCTTCCCCAGGTATTGATTGGTATTTCCTTTAATACTTTCATATTTAATACCACAGGAAGATAAACTGAAGTAACAGTTTACTGTCACATAAAGGTTAATTTCTCACTTGAATTATTGTATTTCTATTTCTTTGAAGCCATTTTTCTGGAAATTCTGAAGGAAATGAATAATCACATGGGGAGCAGGAGTGGTGGAGAAATTAAATGAATGTGCTTCAGGTTTTTTTTTTAAAAAAAACCTTTATTTATAAAATAAGACTTGCTTAAAATTAAAAGGGTTACTTTAATTCACAAAATTTATAAACTTGCTGACAGAATTTATAAGATGATGAATTGTAAGGAAAAGAACACTTTCTTATTTTTGCCTTTCCTAAGAAACAGGCAGTCAAAAAGGAAAAAAGAAGAACGGGTGAGCACTGTAAGTTATATACTTTTAGTTTTGTTCCCCATTGTGTCAAACAGACAGGAAGTGAGCTGACAAATGAAGGGGAAAAAAGCTCAGAATACGAATGTTGAGACATGAGGCATTAACTGAATCTGAAACACTATTACTTTCAGCAGTTTTCATTTCTCATTTAAAAAAAAAAGATTGTTATCATTTTCATAGGCTTCTAAAAACTGGTTTCTTGTGCAGAGGCAAGAATAAAAATACTTATATCTAAACCAATGTCTGAACAATTTCTTGTCAAAGGAAATATTACAAGCTGTTTCTTTTTCTTTTTTTCCCACCCTAGAACTTCTCTCCCACCAAAAAAAAAAAGCCACAGGAGAAAAACAAATAACAGAATCCCAATGTTAGAAGGCATCACTGAGGCCAATAAGTCCAATCCTTTATTCAGGCAGGAACCACATCAAAGCATCCCCCGTGGATGGCTGTCCGGCCTCTGTCTAAATATGGTCAGCAAAAGATGGTCAACCACTTCTCTGGCGAAGTGGCATCTTGCATCTCTCTCTAGAGCTTTTTCATCCCAGCCCATTTTCGGCGTCTTACACTCTGGCAGCGGGCACGGGGCAACTAGTTAATGCCCAAATAATGGAACACAACCCTCTCTCCTGGAAAATTATTTCAGTTCTATCCCACTATCATTCAGTTCTATCCCAAAACATTTGCAATGTTTTTCTCTTTATAGTGTTTGTTTATCATATTTAAGAATCACCCTATACGTTATATAATTTGGATACAGTGGTTTTTCTAAACGGTTTACTGGAAATTATGAACATTCTGATAGTTAGGGAACTTCGATCCTTTAAAGATAAAGGGAAAAAGTACATGCCAATATTAACTATAATTTCACATCTAAAGTTAAGCCATCTGTTGCAATTTAACTCAGCTGCATAACTAGGCCTTTTATTGATCACCTCTCTGTTAATCATTTATCTGGAGGAAGTAAGAACAGCCAACATTCTTCTCATATATTACAAAAATGTATTTCTGCATGATTGCCCGGGGACAATTACTGTTTCTTCTTGGGGTTCTAAATATCTGTTTGCAAGCACAATTTCCCTCCACCAAATAGGCCTCATTTTTTTCTGAAGGATTTTCATTTGGTTCTTTCACACAAATGAAGTGAGCCCATAGCAAGACTCCTTTTGGAAAATATCCAGGAATTCAAGTTACCTAAAATGCTACAGAGAACCAGATCGCCAAAAGTCACTCATCCTGTTGCAGCAATTATTAGTTGCTTCAGGACTGTTTTCTTCCATTTAAGACTGAGAATCCAAAAAAGCCACCCACAGACACTATTCCAAGCTGTTTAGTTACAAGAAAGGAACAATATTTTTCAATAGTTCTTCCCATGTTTTGGAAGTACCTTTGCAAGAGTATCATATTTGCATAAATCACAGAAACTTTAAATAGGCATTTGTTTTGTTTTAAGAAAATACCTTATTTTTAAAAACATAATCATACTGGGTTTTTATAAATATATAGATAAAGTGAGGTTGGAGATTAATTTTTCCCTCTTTGTTTTACTTGTGTCCTATTGTGATCCAATAACTTTGTAACTGAATGGTATGTAAATTGCATAAACAAACAGAAAAATCAAACTTCAAAATGCAATTCAATTACATCAAACCAAACTATACATTAAGGAGAAAGAAAATCTTAATATAGAGAAACATTTGACATATAGTCTGTTTAAAAAATGAAAAAATGGATAGTAAGAAAAAAATAATCCTGTATCTGTATCTTAGCTCGATACCCGTGCTTCACTACAAAACTATGTGGTCGGTCTTTATTTTTGGAGAGGAAAATTAGGGGAAAAAATTATGCCTCTGTCTATCAGCATCCATTGGTATTCATCTGGCTAGCATCCTGTCAGTGTGTGAGAGAGTGGAGGGTTGTTTGGAAAGTGAAACAGTATTTGCTTGTGAGCAAAGAGACAGCAAGGACCCTGGGTGTGGGTTAGCTCTGTACTAAAGCTGCTTGCTGCTCTAAAACTGAAACTCATCTCCTCTGCTTGTATTTTGCATTTGGAACAGATTTCTTTTCAGGTGGGAAGGGTGAGGAGAACTCCTTAGCATCAGAGCGTGTTAATAACAATAATAGAGGAAATACGAATGCTGTGATGGTCATTTCGAAAAATCCTTTCTTAGTGAGCACCTAGAAGCCAAGAGGAACATAAGTGCCAAATTTCAAGTTTGTAGGCTTTACAGTTCTGGAGATTTTGTGGTGATGCATGAGTGGTATTTCGCTTTTATATATATAGATTAGCTGGATAGCAAAATTTGTTTATAACTTCAGTGGCTTTGGTTTTCCCTGTTGTCAGCTGAAGCAGATTATTATTTATTTTTGCAAGCCATATGAATGTGATATGGCTTGCAAAAATTTCATAGCCATGATGGCTTTTTAATCTTTCAGTAGTCCTAAGAAACACAACTTGCTTCACAAAACAAACCAAAATGTTCTAACCCTGGTCAATGTGAAGAAAGATTCATTTAAATTGTGATTGTTCAGTCTGTTTAGTTAGTTGCTGCAGTACAGTAACACCAGAGGTCTCTGTGAATAATTAAACCATAAGGAAGCCCTTGCAAAGCAACCGATGCCAAGCCCAAAAGCACAAACTGCTGAGATTTGGGGAGGGGGATCCTACCTGACATCCCGCAAGTCCTTTCAGACAACCTGCCTATATTGTCAATCCTTGGGGACTAGTTTACAGCTTGTAAAAAAGGCAACAAAAAGGCTTAATTAATACGGGTTACAGTGTTGGAATCTTTTCAGACAAAAACCTCCAATCTAAGCAGACTGATACATTTAAAAATAAAAACTGAACCACATTTTAGTTCAAATGCATGAAAAATATCACAAGCTGACTTGAAATATAAAGTAATTCTGCCTAAAACAGACATATCCTTAGTTATGCTCAATCTAACAATTTGTGCGGCCCAACTGACTTTTATCAAAGGATGTTTTTAATGTAAAATCAGAAGATGTGGGATTAGAATTTCCTAATCTTCAGCCAGTACTGAAGATCAACAGATTCTGAGATTTTTACAAGTCCCGTCAATTTAATCAGCGGGATATAAAACGAATTCAAAATCATTATAACCTGCCTTATCTCTTAAAATCCAAGGCAATAAAATAAAATGAGCACAACCCAAAAGCAATATAAAGAATAAAATTTCCTGCCAAAATAACAAGGACAGTAAATAATAGAATTATATTAGAGGTGCCCAGGAGCATATAAGTATAAGTCTAATGAGTTGGCCAGATCAATAATCTACAGCAGAGATCCCCAACTCCCACTCTATGGACCGACATTGGGCCACGGCATGCCAGAAACCAGTCCGCGCAAACAAAGCAAAGCCCCATCCATGGGGATGTCCCTTCTGGTTCGTCCCTGCAGCCCAAAGGTTGCGGGGGCCCTGATCTACAGGATAAAGCAGTTTTCTCTACTTATTTTCAGCATTCTTTTTTTGATTGAATAAGTGCATGTGCAGTTCTTCATATACAATTCAACCTTCAGTCCCTCTACAAACAACACAATTGCTGTTATATACTAAATATTGTCCATTTCATTTTCAATCAAACTTTAAGCATTTGCTGAAATGTACCTTTTCTTTATGTATACTGAGAATATTTACACCAAGACAAATTCCTTGTGTGTCCAATCACACTTGGCCNCAATAAAGTATTCTATTCTATTCTAAAAGTAATACGATGGGCCAGCATTCAATGGATTTGCAAGAAGCATGAGCAGAACAGAGAAAAAAAAAACCACTTATTGAAAGAGAATTCATCTTGAGCCCTAACTTTTAATTATATTTAAAATCTTCCTTCTTGTGAGTGGACAAACCAAGCAACAGTCTCTCTCCTCAGAACCTCAGCAATCCAAACTGGCATTGGCATCTCAGCGTCATCTTGTGCTTACAGTCAATGTGGCAATGTGGCAAGTTTTCCCTCTTTGTCTAACAGACAAATGCTCACTCCATCCCGGTGGCTCCTAGCACACATTCATCTGTCCCCAAATACACAGGCTTAGCTTCTGATTCACCAGGGCAATGTTATGTAGATTGCTGATTTGGTTTAGGTGCAAAAATAGTCCCGGAGCAGCTTAGAAACGTGGAGAGAATCCAGACTGGTGTCCAGCTGTCACTGCTCTCACACTTCCTTCCTACTAAATATTCATTGTTTTAATGGGAAATTTAATCATCACAATGTGGGTTAACCAAAGATGAATCAATCAATGATAAATTAGTAGATTTTAGGGAGAAAAGGGTGAAAACAGATTCACTCTGTTTTATTCTTCCAATGCTTAATTAGTATAAATGAGACCAATACAGGGAGTCCTCTTCTTACAACAATTGAGCCCAATATTTATCTTGATAGGTGAAAAATTTGTTGAGTTTTGCCCTATTTTATGACTTTTCTTGCCATGTTTGTTAAGTGAGACGCCACGTTTGTTAAATTAGTAACAAGTTTGTTAAGTGAATCTGGCTTTCCAATTGAATTTGCTTGTCAGAAGGCTACAAAAGGTGAATAAATAACATGACCCCAGGATACTGCAGCTGTCGTAAATATGAACTAGATGTCACACATCTGAATGTAAATCACACAACCATGGAGATGCTGCAATGGTCATAAGTGTGAAAAGTAATCATGAGTCATTTTTTTCCAGTGCTGTTGTAACTTCGAACAGTCACTATGTGAACTGCTGTAAGTCGATGATTACCTGTACATTGTTTTGATCCTTGACCAAAACCACACTTGCTGGGTGCTCTCAAGAACAGCTCTTTAAGATCAAACACAGACAAATATCCACATAGCACACTGTGTGTTCAAAACCATTTGTGGGTGGTTCTAGGACAAAGAAACAATATATTTTGTTCTGGTTCAAACATCAAGATTTTGGAAAGAATTTAATCAGAGGATGAGATGAAAACTTTGGGTCAAACAGCAAGTGCAGAAGCCCAAAAGACTCCCACCAGGGAAGATCTAGGCCTTCGGAATGGGACAACTCGCCATGGCCAATTCACTGTGGGACAACTTGTCACAGGACAAAATGTGATGGGGTAGGAAGGAGACCCAAGGCCTGAAGGGTCCCAGAAGCAAGCCCAAAGCTTATGGGATCCAACAGAGTGGGAAGCTATGCAAGGGAGGCCTCAGTGGGCAGGAAGCCCAGCATAGCCCATTTGAGAGGGGGGGGGTCCTGGGTCTGCAATGGGCCTTCCCACCCTCTAGGCACCCACACACCAATTAATGACCCATGCATATGCTTACAGCCAAAACAAAGAGAACTGGGACTGCAATGGTTAAATGGCCAGTCACATGTACATTTTGTTTAACGAGCACAATAACTTACAATCATAATTCTGGGATCAATTTTGGTCATAGGTTCAAGGATTGCCTGTATTTAGCAAATTGTTTTGTGCCTAACAATTTTCCCAAAATTGTAGTTCTTCCATTTTTTTGGGAAAAAAAAAAATAAACCTCCCTCTACTTTCAGCAAACCCAAAGTAAATACCAGATGAATGACAGGAAATGGATAGAACTACAGGCAGAGACTTGAACCATATTGAAAACTTTTCCACACACCTCATCTCTTTCAGAAGTATACTTAGCCAACAGTAACTCCAAAATCTTTAGAAAGTTTGTTACATTAGCCCCTCCTCCCAAAAAGCCTCTCTCAATTATGCAGAACATAGGTAAAAGCTGTAACTTAGCTTCTCAAAATTTTAAGATATTGTTTAGGGGGAATATGAGAAACCGGCTGATAAATGCAGGTGGAAATATTCAGTAGAAAGAAGTACAAAGAATTTGCTAGCTCTGAAATTGCTCTTTGAAGGAAAAATTAAGCCTATTTCATAGCTGAACACCAAGCTGCAGCCCAAGAGATATATTATTGACGATTCTGTGCCTTTTGATACAGATGTAGCTGTTATTCAAAGAAAAGCAGAAAGGAAATTAAGCAATTGTGCATCCAGCAAAAAAAGTCTTTTCTCAACCACAAGATCACAACCTCACATTCTCTGCATCCTCATTTTAATTTGAAAGTTTTGCTTAGATCAGAAATATTTTATGCTGCCAGGCCAGAATCCCATGCAAATGGTAGTGACTAATTTTGGGGGGACAAAACAGGCAGTGTGTGCAGGGACTTCTGTCTAGTTAAAACTCTGTTAACAAGAATGAAGCCTGAGACTTCCAAAGACTTACACACTTTTAATAATGCAGAAAGAAAGAAAAAAACCAACCAAGTCTGATTGCTTTCTGGGAAGCGTCTTCTATATATACAGATGTATAATGACAAGTGTGACTTCTCTTTTTTAAAAAGTGGTGGAAGCAACGATGGTAGAAAAGTATGTCCAGTTAATAACGTTGATGTAAACTAGATTTAGCAGCCGTAAGGTTAGCGTGTTTATTATTTCAGACAGTCTTTCTGTACTTCGCATAATATTGCCTACCCCAAAAAGGGAATAGCATGTTTCAGAACATAGTACGTGTACATGTATCTCTGTATGTATGATGCCAGTACAGCTTTCTGTAGCAAACTATAATCTCAGCCTTTACTTTCAGTCTATTTCCTCAAACTGTCAGGCTCCCTGATCTTAACTGCTTTGCCTCCCCTGCCAGTCCTGCATTGCAAGACTGATTCCATGAATGGCGTTTCTAAGACAGGTATTCAAAAACTGAATATGGAAATATAATTGAAGTGCTGAAAGCTAACTTGGAATAAAACTGCTCAAGCACTCAAGGCTCCGCAGTTAAAACATAAGCATGACTCATCACCGCAGCTATTTATTACACTCTGGTTGCAAAAATGCAGAGGTAGGAATGATCTGCTTAACTAAGTTTCTCTTTTAAAAAAAAAAGAAAAAAAGAGAGAGAGATAGGGTAGGCATTCTGTTTGAGGCCACCTTCCGGTCTGATCAGCGTCTTATCTGTAAAAGGCAGACCTGGGAAGCCACAGCCATTTTGGTTTGAGATCTGACAGCTCCAGGATTGCCTACATCCTGTTCGGGCTCTGTTGGAAATAGGTAACTACCTGTTTACTACATTTTTATTGGGATGTACTCATTAATGAGCCTTAACTAATGAGCTAAACAGCTGTACTAACTGCTTAATGACTGAAACTATTCTAAGGATATTGCTGAAGAACTCCAGGTGCCATCTGCTCACTGCAATTTCCAGGCAGACAGTAAATGATAATGTCTGTCATGATAATGTCTGTCTGATCACAAAACGCGCAAAAAGCCGAAGTATTTTTTAAAAAAAGCAAATGAACCCGCAAACCATTTTGAACCAGTGCTCTTTGTGCAACAAATAAACAAAATGTCAGCTCTAACTAACAACGGGGACTCATGCAAGGATTTTCCAATCTCTCTACTCAGCTGAAAGTATATGTACAGTATGTAGAGATTTGTTTAAGGCACATATAAGAGCTTTTATAGACAGACAAAACTTGTGTGCCAACTCTGTGAACTTCTTGTATTTGGGAACACTGCTATTGATCCCAATTTTGCTTTTCCTCCTATAACTTTTTTCCACAGTGATGATTCCCAGAATGAGATGTTCCAGTCTGATACAGCAACTGAGAAGTCTTTTACATTATCCCTAATGCTCCCTCCATGCGTAGGAAGATCACAGCTAATGGTCATTCTTCAAATCTTAGGGTGGAATGAGGGTTGCTGAAAGACAAACTGTAAAGCAGGAAAGAGATCACTGGATAAGAAGATAGCGCAAATGCAATAAATACTTTTCTAAGTTCCTCTCATTGTTTCATATCGGGTTATCATCTGTATTACTTTCATCAGGTTAATGTTTATGCATCTGTGATCGATATTTAACTCCTTCGTTAGGTCAGTAATGCTTTGAAATAAGGACACTTCTATGAGAAGAGCTCATCCAGAAATCTGTCTCTGCAGCACAAAGCAGAACAACCAAATGTAGCAGAGAAAGCTCTTTTTAATTCTACAGCGAAGCTTCTGATCTTCCCAATGGAGGGAGGACAGTGGAACCTCTTAAGGACTTATATTTCATTATGCTGGTTCCCTCTGAGGAAAAAAAGCATCCTTAACAGTCCTGCATTGTATTCACACCTGCACAGCTATAAATTACACAAACAGCCTTCAGGCTCAGCATGTTTATTGATCTAAGATCAAATGAAGACTTACAGACTCAATTCTCATCAACAGCCCATCTCCTAAAAATTTATCAGTGATACACAGTGCTTTCTTCTCAGCCAGACTTAAACAATGGGGTGTCCTCCAGATGTTTTTCAAGTAAAACCATCCTTTGCCACCAGCTACACTGGCTGGGATTGACATCTGGATTTGCCTATAAGTGCAAAGTCAAACCTAAATGTGAACTAGTGTTAAATATTTTTGTCTAGACATTTTATATACATTCCCTTTTAATGTCCATCTATTTAATTCCTATCTGGTAACACAAACAAATCCTATATCCGTCTCCGAGGAAATAAGACCCACTAAGTTTATTATAGATGATCATAACAAATATCCAAATGGTTGCAGCAAATCAGTAGAAAAGGCTTAAACAAATACCCTAAATCATAAAATTTAGAGGAACTATACCACTAAGAAAGATTTCCAATGAGACACATTGGCTATTACGTTTTTACTGTATCTCTACTAATTGTTGGATTAAGATTAGAGGGTCTCAAGTTGAAATCGATCTTCATGTCACTCCCTTCAGCCCAAGAACCAGCATGATAGTGTGGTTCAAATATTGGACTAGAAACTAGGAGGCTGCGAGTTCTAGTTCCCTGCTGCACCGTGTGCACTCGATAAGGGATCAGAGCTGCTATTGTTTAGACAAAAGAGAAGGCCATACTACACTTGCCTTGAGCACTTAAAAAAAAAGGGCAGGGATACAAAATCAACAAATACAGGTAGTCCACAACTTACAACCATAATGGAGTCTGCCCATTATGATCACAAGTTGTTAACAGTCATAAAAATGAGTTGCCCATGTGACCAACTTGATTTTATGACCTTTTTTTGCATCGGTTGTAAAATGAATGTCACAGTTGTAAAGCAAACCCATTGTTTGCTGTGGGCCATTTTGACCAAACGTAGGAAATAAATTCCGCTTTTCAGTTTTAAAAAAAATGGTAAAACCCAGTCATGTGACAACAGGATGCTGCAAATGGCCATATATCCAGGCTTGTTGTTGAGCTCCCAACATGTACTCACACTGGATGGTCACAGGGTGGGGAGGGAAGAGAGACCACAGGAGGAGGAGGCTGTTAGAACTTTGTAAACCAGGCTGTAAGCATTCCCAGAAAGTCTATCGTAATGTCAAATGGTCACAAAATGATCAGTGATAAACTGAGAACTACTTGTATTCCATTATGTCAAAGTACATTTTTCATTTTTATCTTCACAAAAACTGGATCTATTAACCTGAACACTTGATATTTTTATTTATTAAACAAAGGGCTTGAGCCTTTCTAGTCTGATCTCTCAGCTTTGTGATTTTTCTTAAGCTAAAGCTCTGTATGCTTCACTGTTATTTTAGTTTCCCTGCATTTCCTTATTATTTGCCATTTCAGTCTTTCAGTCTTTCATATTTATCCTGGCAAGTACAACTTGAACTTTGAACCATGCCACACAAGCTTTTACTTTACTTTATTGTTATTGCACCTCGTACAACGAAATCAAACACCATCTTCAGTGCACATCATGACCATGACCATGAAAATAAACACAAACGCACATCCTTCACCCTTCACACATTGAACCGGAAACCCCCGACACCACACCAACACTGCACTATACAGCAGAATTCAAAAGAGCGACTGCCCTGGGATAGAAGCTTCTTTTTCAGCCACAATCAAGAACTATATGATAGCCACACAATAGACTGAAGAGCTAATAGACCTTTACATATTTTAAAAGAACGTATTACTTATTTACAGAATAGTTTTTTTTAAATGAGCATTTTTACGAACAGTACTTTAATAGGGGACACAGGGATCTAATTCCGTGTTTGCATTATTGATTCAAGCCGTCTTGAGATTTACTGAATTGGAAAGGAATTAAGAACTGAGGTATTCCTCCCCAGCCCTCCTCTTGGCACAGAAGACATAGTCTAGGTGTTCCTAATTGTGGGCTAGGAAACAGGCTTAAGAAACCAGCTGGCCTCTTCTATGGTTGGATGCAGGGAAAGAGGCTGTCTTTAAATATTGCTGCTTTTCCTCATTCATAACCTGAACTGCAGATAAAAGAAAGATCTGCAAACTCTGTTGTTATTCAAATGGTGACTCCAGCCTCTTTGCCTGTTTTGCCCGCAAGACTAAAGCTTAATTTAGTTTACAGCTGTTTCCCAAATACCACAAACAAAACTGATCACAGCATGAAAGACAAGAGGGGAAGCCATAAAAAATGAACTATTTAGGCACTGCCTTCCTTATTCATCAGAATTTGAGAATGCCAATGCATCTCCTAACTTGGAAGAGAAAAAAACAGAAGATGAACTATGGCCTGAAATTAAAAGCAGCCGCATCTGGGTATAATGTGTGTTACGTGTATGACACTGAATCCTATCTGTACAAAAACAAGTACTGTATCCAGGCAAGTAAGAAATCAAAACTCATGTTTTATGCTTTTATCCAAACTATCCCACTAACAAGACCATCTAAATAGATCATTACTTCCTGCATGGTGAGAAAAAGTTGGCTCTTTGCTGTTGATCAGATGAACTGTGAAGATCTTCACCGGGTCCTGTGGCGAAGGAGAGAGACCACTTGCTTCCTCATGCTTGCCATCTTTTATCGGTTTTATTGGTAATTTCTAATGTCTGATTGTTGTGAGTCATATAGTTTTCCAGTTCATGTAGCATACAAGTTTATTAAAGTATTATTGTTAAATAAATCAACTATAATTCAATTATTAACCTAATGCTAATTATTTAAGAGAATTTACTTTAGGCAGGGCTCAGTCTGGATCCAACCTCATATGTAGAAATGAAACAAGTCTATTTTACTTTAATATTTGACGTTTATATAATATAATGAGATAATAGCATTTAAACTTTTTCAGGTTTTTCATAATTCTTTCTTGAGCACCTTGTAAGAAGCCAAATGACATGGAACTGACACGAAGCAGGGGGTTGGACTAGAAGACCTCCATAGTCCCTTCCAACTCTGTATTCTGTATTCCCTTCCCATGCAAAGACTGCTACTGATCCCCATATAACAGCAAGAGATTTTAGGAGTTGTTGTCCGACATATCTGGCAGTTGCAATTTACAGACAGCCAGATTAAATGTTACAAAATGCTGGAAAGACATATAAGAACAAACACTCTTCCATTCTCTGAGGCTTCAGCTGTAGCATGACAAGTCTCTCTCTTTAGCTCACAAAACTGTCATTGGATTTCCTACAGGAAGCACATTTCATATTAAATCCTAATCAGAAGCATTTCGAAGGATTCAACCCATTTCAACTTAAAAGATAACATCTACTCTGAGGTCTTGGAAACAAGAGAAAAGTAGTGTCTCGTCTCCAGGCTTCTTTCTGAATGTTGAACTTCCCCGTCTACCTGGATGAACTGGTCTTTCACCAAGTTTTTAGAAGGTCCACTAATTCTGCTTCATCAAAATACACTTGATGCTGCCACCTTGTTTCTGATAATGCAGCCATCACAAATATCCATAGAATACAGTATGGTTAAAAAAAAAAAAAGTCAAGGTGACACACAACCTGCATACACGTTTCTCTACATGCTAGAGAGAGAAGGGTGGATGAATTTTCAAAAGATCTCCAAGAATCAATCACAAAAAACTGACAACCAATGGCACAAGCCAATTTTGTTATTGGTTTTTCACTCTAGAACAAACTTGCCAGCTACTACAATATTCTAGAATACACAGTACAGCAGATGGGGCATTTCATAAAGAATTCCAGGCCACAAAAAGAGTTACACAATTGTATCCTTTAAGTTCTGGGGTATTCCCTGAAATTCAGTTCCCTAACTATTCAAGTTCCTTCCAAACTTTCTTTCTGACAATAAGAAAGCAAAAGAACAAATTTCAAAACTTAGAAATATCTTCAACTGACATGTCTGTGCAGTTCATACTTTACATGGAAGTATCATATCTACAAAACTAATTGTAAAACCAGAATTCCTCAATTCACTGGTGTCAATTTAGGCAGCCAAAGCACCTGTCTCTCTTACCAAAGAATCCTAGGTACCTTGGAGGTCTTACAATTCACTACAAGTGCACTAAGACCTACTGTTTGAACAAACAATCTGGAACTCAGGATGCAATTCATCCCAATGCAGCATCCCAATGCAGGTGAACTGACATCAGAACAGGTGCTGCACTTAACGTTAAGTTACACTTCTCTGGGGTACACGGGTTGAAAAAGTAGTTTTCCTGGCTCCTCCTGCAAGCACCAAGACAAGGGCAACATTAACACTAATTGAGCCTTACGTTGCAACTTTTAGAGGGGAGGGGATCATTTGGAAGTCTAAGACAAAATGGAGTGTTCAAATAGTGACTGCCATTACATTTCTGACAATTCATAAAAGAACTTAGACGGTGTGTGTGACCAATCACAAAACCACCATTTACCAAGCAGCGAACTGGTAAGGTTGCCTTCCCTCATCTTTCTAGCCTTCTGAGATGCTGTCTACCAACCCCACTTTCCCACTGCCCATTCTCAGGGGAGAGGCCACTGTTCCAAACAATACACTAAAGCACAACTTAGTTTTACTTCCTAAGGACATTTTGAGGCCCACTAGAGGCATTTTCCAAATAGAGATATGAGAGCTGGCGTTTTATGGAAAAATCGCTTTAAATGTCTCTCTGCTTTAATTGGAAAACCCAACAACTATATATTAAAGTCTGGGAAGGCAGGCAATCTGGTAGACACCAAGGGAGCTAGCTGTCTGCAAGCACATAGATATTCACACTGATTTCCTCAGTAACTAGCGATTCCTTCCACATCACTTTTGCTTCCTTTACCTTAGTTCAGCCAGAAAGTGAAACATTTCCCAATTCCAGAAATCCCCCCACTGTGGTTTTTGTATGCATGGTTTTAGAATGAAAAAAAAAAAAATCAGGAGGAATCTGTTTAACACCTTTTCTGACTAACAAATTTGACTAAAAGGAGCTAAGCTTTTGTTATAAGCCTTTTAATAGTGTGTTAGAAAAAAGGCTTCCAGACTCCTCCTGGTTTTTGGTCACTGTAAGACTATAGCACAGGTTTCCTAAAATGGCAATGAAAGGAAACCCAAAGTAGTTTGCAGATAAAAGTTGTCAGCACACTAATGTAACTGTTAGTACTGGACACTTTTCTAACACAACAAACAGATACCAAACAAATAATTCCACATCAGAATTTAGAATTTAGAAATAACTGGCCTGCTTCACCCCAAGTTAAAAACCTGTTTGTAAGCTTCATTTTTCTTTCTAGTTTGATTATCCATGATATAATTCAAAAGAAAATTAAATTGTGCTATGTGCTAATCAGGTTCTTACCAATACTTACAAGCAGCACCATCTCACCTGAACATACAATAAAAACACTGCCCGTTTTGTGACTGCGATCTCTGAAAGTAAACCCAATGAAACAAAAGACATTATTCTCCTGCTTAACCAAACTCAGGATTCCATGTGATCAGGCAGTAAGTGTCCTTTTTAAGCAAAACATGGTGTCTTGCCCCATAAAATGTCTTCACTTCTTTCAAAAAATTGAGAACAGATTGGGAGGGAAGAGAAAACCTCCACCTCATGAGTTAAGCATGCCTTCCTATTCTTATACTCAGTCAAAAAGGATCAATTACAATCTTTTTATGGAGACTTTTTCAAATGTTGGTATTATTATTAAAAGTACCATCTTTCTGACTTTACCTCACCCAACTGTTTTGAAGTTATTCAAATATTTGGAAAAAAAAAACCAACAAAGAAAGACAGCACAAAGATCAATTTCAGCTTTCTCAGGTAAAACCTATCAAGCTTGGCTGGTTTGTGCTCTTAATCTAGAGCTCATTCTTTGCTTGCCCATTTCACAAATTGCCATACTTTGCATCCTTACAGATGGAACACTATAAGAATAAAAATGTTGAGTAATTTCTATTCAGAAGAACTTGGAAAGGCTGAAACTTAGCCGCAATCATTGCTCACAAAGCATCCAAATCATAAACCTTTCAATTTAATTCTGTGTCGCATAGTTCATGTTCCTTTAGAAATTACTTCTATTAAAATCAGTGGTTTAAAATGCCTAAATTCAATTGTCTATTCGGCTAATCAAAGTTAAAAATCAACCTAGTCAGTAAGAATAAAAGAGTGGATGATACAACACTAAAAACTGGAAAAGCTGATACCCCCAAATAAGCTTTATAAAATCCAATTTCTTCTTCGTTAGCAGTGGGATAATGGGCCCTTTTTAAAAAAAAAAAAATTCATCAGGGAGATGGGAACCAATCTTCCATCCTTATTGCTGCTTGAATGAACTTCCAAAAGTTTTGATGAAAATCCACAAGTGTTTCTGGGCCAAGCTGCAGCCACCTGACTTTGTCAACACCTGTTCTTTGGGGGACAAACAAGCACAACCAAAGAGGAAACAACTCCGGCGTTTCGGGAAGCATCTTTCCCTGGACCCCTGAAGACCACCTCACTCAGCCTAGGTCAAAACCTCATGGATGGGATGCTGGGTCTACCTTTGCAGGGCTAGATCCGTCCAAGGGAGGCTCTGGGCAGCACAGGAAGGGGGCAGGGGAGAGACCCCCTATACCGGGGTGTCCAAGCTTGGCAACTTTAAGCCTGGAGGACTTCAACTCCCAGAATTCCCCAGCCAGCTCTGGGAGTTGAAGTCCTCCAGGCTTAAAGTTGCCAAGCTTGGACACCCCTTCCCAATAGAGAAATGCACCCTAAAATCCACAGCAGGACCGGAAAAGGCCGTTATCAGGACCTCTTTTGTGCCCCCCCCCAGGCCGTTTCTACCCACCCTCTGGATCCCGACGTGTCCCATGACGCTCGACCAGTAAGTCTGCCCGAGGCAGCCCAAGGCAAGCGACCCGAATGCGCGGCCAGGTAGCCTAAAGGAACGCCCGCCCGAGGTCCCGTCGAGCCTGCCTAAGCCAGCCTAGCGAGGTCCCTTGCTAATCCACGGCCGCCTCAGGAAGGCCTGGCAGCCGGGTGGTCGCTGCTGCTCCGCCTCCTCCTCCTCCTCCACCTCCTTCCCCTCAGCCCGCCCCGGGGTCCCTCTCGCCGCCCACTGACCTCGCGCACGTCCTGCAGGCACTCCAGGACGGCCAGGTTGTTGGCCCAGCTGTGCTTGGGGCAGACGCGCATCACGTCTTCGCGGCACACCGGCTCTTCCGCCAGCTTCCAGCCGCCGCCGGAGTTGCCAACGCGGGACACCCGCCCGCCACCGCCGCCGCCCACGGCCGGTCCGAGCTGAGGCGCCTGCTGCTGCTGCTGGCCCTGCGGCTGGGCCCCCATTCCCGCCTGCCCCTGCGGCGGGAAGGCGGCGGCGGCGGCCCCGGCCGGCTGAGCCCGCGCCGACCCGAGGGCCACGAGGAAGAGGAGGAGCAGAGGGCCCGGCCCGCGACGGCCCCGGGCCCCGACACGTCCGCACGGCGCCATCTTGGATGCGACTCCTTCGGCTTGGGCCGCCCCGCCCCCCTCGACGACGACGACGACGACGACGCGGAGACACGCCCCCCACGTCCTTGGCGCGCGCGGCGCCACGGAGACGGAGACGGGCGTTTCGAAGGGGTGGGGCTGCGCCTTCCTCCGTCGCCCGTGGCAACCGCTGGGCCTGCCCAAAAGTTTTCCTCTCCGACTCCTGCGCGCGCTCTCTCGAACTGTCAGGGCAAAACTCGACGGGGGAAATGTTGACCGTCGCCCGCGGCGAGAACCGGTTGCATTCGCTGGCTCTCTGGACGCGCGGGTTGCATCAAGCCGGCCTTTGCAGATCCCAACGGCTGGGTTGGCCTTCGGCCGAAAAGGAGGGGGGGGGCGCGACAAAGCACGTGGGGGCCGTTTCCGGAGGACGAGCGTTGCCCGTTGATCGCTCTGGATCTTGACGAACTGGGCTTCTCGGCTGCCAAATCGGAAAGCCCCTCCCAGGGAGCTTTGTTGGCTCCTGAAGATCGGCAATATTGAATGCGGGGTAGGGATCGGAAAAAGAACCGAAGCCTCCAACCTTGGCAACTTTTAAGGCTTGTGGACTTCCACTCCCAGAGTTCTCAGCCAGTTTTGCCGAGTTCATAAAGAAGAATGGAATAAGAACAGGGTAGAATAGAACAGAAACAGAACAGAAATGCGGATAGAATAGGAAAAATAATAGAATAGGAGAATAGTTTACTTTATTGTCATTGCATCTCTACAACAAAATTAAATGCCACCTTCAGTGTACATCATGACTGGAAATACAAACACACATCCTTCACATTCTATACATTGAATGCAAAACCCCCGATATTGCATTAATGTTGCTCTGGGACGGAAGCTGTTTTTCAGCCTATTTGTCCTTGTTTTTATTATTCTGTACTGTCTGCCAGATGGTAACAGCTCCAAAAAAGGGTGCCCAGAATGAGATGTTTTGAACTCGGAATAAGAATAGAATAGAATAGGAATAGAATACAATTAGAATAGAATAACAGAATAAGAATACAATAAGGAATAGAATAGAATAACTTTATGGTCACTTTGAACGCATACTGACCGTCCAACATTCAAATGAAATTTTGTTGCATGCAGCTTTCAAAAGGTCACCACCTCCAATACACACTTCATAACCACGACAGAACAAATAAGTACAGTTATGCATATACCCACGTATATTATGGTATTATATGACACACAGAAACAACCCAGTCTCGTCTGGATGTATACGTGTGCATGGCGAGAAGTCAGAATCTTGTGAGTTTAGTAGACGGATGGCACAGGGGAGAAAGTTGTCGGAGAATCGGGTATTGAGATTGGAGGGGAGCGGGGTTCTTCCAAGGCCACGAAGCCTCATAAAGGAAGAGATGCACAGAGAAGCTGCAGAGTAAATGCTGGTTGCTGGCAGGTGAAGACTGAGGACAGGAGCCTGTCAGAACCTTTTCCGGCCTGCACGTTTTACTCCAAGGCATCAGTTTATCTGAGCAAACAAACCCCAGCTCTCTTCCTGGTTTCTAACTTTGTTGTTCTTGCCAAAAAGGATCTGAATTGCAACACTGTGCAAGCTGAGAGCCCAGGTTGAAGAATGCAGACTATATACCTTGTAGTCCCTTTTGGAAAAAAAAACCCTTTGTGCAAGGATCTGACCAGCCTATTAAAAGGGGAGGGTGGGCTCGGCTGAACCAGGCCCTTTGTTTGAAGGCTGACTGTTAACAAAGTGACTCCAGTCCCAAGGGCTGGTTGCAGGGAAAGGAAAGGAATCCTCAAGCCACAGCACCTTCTCAATAGCCACTTAAGACACATAACACTTGGAAGCACCAAATTACCTGGGGGGCAGGGAGGAGACAAGGAAAAAGTCAGCAGGCACTCCCAAGCTTTGCAACTTAGAGCAGGGTGTGCATATGTGTGTACACAAAAAATGAACAGACTTGCACAGGCAAGATGGGAACCATTACAAATGTATCCTTGGCTTTACCTGGAGAAGCCAGGGATGGAGGGAGGGTCCAACTACCAAGTCCAGCAGCTATTCATGTATGTTTGTATGTATTTAGTTTGATTCATAGGGAGGTTGTCCAAATTAATTATATGCCTTGGCACTGGAGACTGCGACACTACAAACTTTGACTACCTCCTGCGTATTTTTAAATTTTGTTATTGCTTTTAAAATAATGAGAGAAATAGAAACAAAACAAAATACAAACATATTGTTAAAGAAAAATAACGACATAGAAAGTAGGCTTTTTAAATGGAAAAAGTAACGAAAGAAAAAAGGTGTATCATTCTCACTGTAAATGGTTAATATTCCATATATAGTTAGCTATTGCAATTGTTATTCAAGTGTATCTTCATTTCTAACACCTTTATATAACTGATTTTTAACCAGGCATGTTTTATACAAATGAATCCCATACTTCAATTAATTTGTCTACACAAAGACAACACCTATAAGCAATCTGCTCATAGGTGGCAAGGGCAATTGCATGACTTCCTTAATTTTCATAACACAGGATCTTCGGCAAGGTATCCCTAGAACTCAATATAAAAAGTTCACAGTAAAATGATACAATATAGGAATTAGTATGGCAAGACCGCACTAACCCAAAATCTAAGCCAAATTCCTCCAAAAAAGCTCAATTTTACTAGGTGTTTGGAAGGCTATCAGTGTTGATAGCCTTTAGGCAATGTTTTCCAAGTACACAATTTTTGATGCGTTTGCTACCTGCCACAATTCCCCTGGCTGAAGAATATTGGGAGCTGAAGTCCACTTAATTTAAAGGTGTCAAAGTTGGGAAATATTGTCTTTTGGAAGGCTTCTTTACAAAACACATGGTCACGACAGGACAATAGCTTGAGGTGTTCTCAGCATCTTCACTTGATGAAAGATGACCAACATCCATAAGTGTATTGGCTATGTCAATTATGGTGGAGAAAGCTGAAGTTTCTTTTTTCCTGTTTCTGCAGGGAGATTAGGCCGTTTCCTCCGACTTAACCCTAAATAAAGATTTATAGTTTTCTGCTTCTTCTTAAAACATGCTTTCTTCAGTGTTGACTACTATTATTCAGCGCAATAGAATTTCTGAAGCCCCAAGGCTACAAAATTGGAGTCCAGTGGCATTTATGTTCTCTTCTGTATGAATTCACTGAAAGAATACCACACTGGAATTGGGCACCCAATAAATTTAAACAAATGAATAATTTTTTCACATATCTTAAGCAACATTTCATGCACTTACACGGTTTCTCCTCTCTATAAATTCTTCAATGTTTGATAAGATTTGCATTCTAAGTACAGTTCTTTCATCATTCCAGGTCTATTATTTTTTTACTATGCAAATATTTGAGAAATGATGGTCTTTGTAGCAACACTAAAATTCTTCTGTGTTTATATTATTTATAGAGCTGTTTTTCTTCCTACAGAGCAACCTTGTTGGATGCCTTTCCTATTTACATATCTTGCTTTTCTTTCTTCCATGCACATTTTGGTCTTGATTTTAAACAATTTCCATTTCGGCAACCTAATACCCAAAATTAATTTTCACCTCTTGATACGTGGCTCTTTCAAATACACTTGACTTGTCTCGTCTGCTTGGATGCTGCAATGGAAAGGGATCTGGCCTTAAGAGAGTAAAGAAAAGGCAGATCTGGGAACAACCCAACTGCATTATTTCAAAAATGAGAGAGAACACCTAAGTGTCTTTTCCCTTTTAATACATCCAGTGGACAGAACCAACAGAATCTGCTCTAAAAAACATGTGATTATGGTTGTTTCCAGTCAACTAGATGTTTACATTGGATTTGGCATTTTTATCTCTCTTTCGAGTTCTTCCTAAGGACCTGTTGCTTGATGGGATCGTCGCAGGATGTAAGCTGTTCTGAGAAAAGCTGCTTTTTACAACTGACTGATAGAGATTTTGTCAATGCTGATGGTGTTCAAACGGTGCCCCAGGGGTTTTGAAATTGCACCTGTTACCTTTTAGGATTGGTTCTATGTATGTTTTCTTTTGCCACTATCATCCCACTTCTATTTGCAGATTTATTATTAATTGGAGGATGGGACAAAGTATTCATTCAAGTTAAACCTCATCTGGAGCTCAAAAGTCCCTCCATCTTCCCTCACAACAAACCTACAAAGTAGGATGGACAAAGATGGTCAGTTAAAGGTGAGGCATGTTAATCAGCATTGTTTGACCAAGATAACAAGGAAACCATTTATATTTTTATTGAATAATTTTATTGCATAATTGTATAAACAAAGGTGTAATATAGTAAATAGTATAATACTCCATGAAATCACATGGAGTATTATAAAGCCTTAGTAAGATCACACTTGGAATAGTTTTGGTCATATTACAAAAACAATGTTGAGACATTGGAGAAGAGTAACTAAGATGATTAAAGGCCTGGAGACAAAAGCATGAAAAACAGTTGTAGGAACTGGGTTTGGCTAGTCTAGAAAAAAGAAGAACCAGAGGGGACATGATAGCAGTTTTCCAGTATTTGAGGCATTGCCACAAAGAAGGAGGTCAATTTATTTTCCAAAGCCCCAGAGGGCAGGACAAGAAACAACAGGTGGAAACTAATCAAGGGGAGAAGCAACCCGGAAGTAAGGAGGAACTTCCTAACAATGAGAACAATTAACCAGTGGAACAGCTTGCCTCCAAAAGTTGTGGGTGCTTCCATCACTTGAGCTTTTTAAGGAGACTGAACAGGCACTTGCCTGAAATGGTATAGGATCTCCTGCTTGAGCAGGAGGTTGGATTACAAGACCTCCAAGGTCCTTCCAGCTCTATTCTGATTAATCCTTATGCGAAGACATGTTCTTGTAATACTCTAATTAGTATGACTTGACATGAGACTATGATTCAACCATTATTTTTTTTTAAAAAGGATTATATTCTAATTTATTTCTGGCGTTTAAGGAGATCAGTTTGGCTGAGAAAGTGGTTTAAAATCAACCAGGAAGCTTCTATGCACAAGAATGAACTTGAATCCACATTAGTCCAGCACCTTTTAGCACTATATTACAATCACATCTTGGAAAAGTCAGCCTGCCCAGAACGGAAAGGGAAAATATGTTCTCTTCACAAATAACCCCAAGGCAGGATTTGGAAATGTTCCCAGTTCCTGCGTCATTGTAAAGAAATGGTGATGGAAAAACAAATACGCACACGGCACTCTTGACATTTCTAGAAGCAAAGGGGGAAAAAACAGAACTGATCTGAACCTTATTCCTGCTTTCTTTCGCTATCATTGCTTGCTTAAGATAGAACCTATCTCTGAGAGGAAATTTCATGGCCTAGAAGCAGAAAGAAATAGTGGTAGCTTTCCAAAGGTTGCAACATTTTTTATGCATATGTAATGCTTGCTTTATGCACATCCTACCCTATCAATGTATTCCCAAACACTGAACTAGTTAGTCGTCGACTTATGACCACAAAATTTGTTCTTAAGCAAGACAGTTGCTAAGTGAATTTAGCCCTATTTTATGACCATTCTTGCCACAGTTAAGTGAATCACTCCAGTTGATAAGTTAGTAACATGGTTGTTAAATGAAGCTGGATTCCCCCATTGACCTTGCTTGTCAGAAGGTCACAAAATTCACAGTGCTTCCCAGCCCTCTCTAAGCAGTTTACAGGGTCAAACTCTTGCCCCCAACAATCTGGATCCTCATTTTCCCCACCTTGGAAGGATGGAAGGCTGAGTCAACCATGAGCCAGTGGGAATTGAACTGCTAGCAGTGGGCAGAGTTAGCCTGCAATACTGCATTCTCACCACTGCGCACCATGGAAGGGAGGGAAGGAGGGAGGGAGGGAGGAAAATAGCAATAGAACTAAAGACTTATATACCGCTTTATAGGGCTTTACAACCCTAAGAGGTTTACAGAGTCAGCCTCTTGCCCCTAACAGTCTGGGTCCTCATTTTACCCACCTCGGAAAGACAGAAGGCTAAGTCAACCTTGAGGCTGGTGGGATTTGAACTGCCAAATTGTAGGCAGGTGGCTGCAGAAGAAGTAGCTTGCAGTACTGCACTCTAACCACTACGCCATAGAGGCTCAAAAAAGAGGATCGTATGATCTTGGGAACACACTATTTTCACAAATACATGCCAGTTGCCAAATGTCTGAACTTTCTTTACATGACCATGGAAATGCTGCAATGGTCGTAAGTGTGAAAAATGGCCATACATGCCATTGAAACTTCGAACGGTCACTAAAAGAACTCTTGTAAGTTGAGGACTATATACCTGTACCATACAAAGGTAAAGCATTTATCCATCAACTCTCCACCCAAAGCTGCTGTTTATGTGTGAAAACCGAACAGCCCTCAAATTATCATGAACACAGCTCGTCCTTGACTTACAACCACGATTGAACCCAGCATTTCTGTTGTTGAGAGCCATTTAATAAATGAGTTGCCAGAGTCGTTAAGTGAATCAGTGCAGTTCTTAAATTAGCATTGAATTTGGATTTCTCATTGACTTTGCTTGTCAGAAGGTCGCAAAAGGCAGTGACATGATTCCTGGAACACTTTCATTGTCATAATATGAGTCAGTTGCCAAGGGTCTGAATTTGATCACATGACCACAGGGATGCTGAAATGGTTGTAACTGTGAAAAATGGCCATGTCATTTTTTTCAGTGATGTTGTAACTTTGAATAGTCACTAAGTGAACCATTAAGAGCAATCATTACCTGTATGAGACACTACAGTCACACAACCTCCCCAAATCACATCCCAACTCCAGCCTAACCTGCAAACAAGCCTCAAAGAAATAAACAATAAGCAGGTTTCAGTTCAAAGAGAAATGGCTCATTATTACCAAAGGCTACAGCAGCACACATGCAAACTGTTCAAATTCTAAAGCAAACACTCCAATTTAAAAGCCACCGGTATACAAATATTTAAAATATAAAAGCACACACTCTCTCAACACTGCACTGCCAAAAACAACTGGCTACAATGCAAACATTCTCAAACAATTATTCTCAAATTATGATGCAATGCAAGCACATTGTTCCTCACAGGTATATTAATCAAAAACAGTAGTAATGTAAACATAGTTCTTCCTCCAAAGTTAGGCCACTGTGTAATTTCCGTAGCCACCATTACCATGGAAGGAGTAAGATATTTTTTTTTAAAGACACAGAAATCAAAGAAACTTTTTATGGAGTGATGGGCACAGAAATAGAGAAGGCAAAGATCGGGGCGGGGGGGGAAATGTGATATACAAAAGAAACAGTGCAAATGATACTGCAGAGCTGCACACAAAACACCCAAAAGTTAGTGATACATAATGAAGTTTTGATCTTCAAATTACTACCAGACAATCTGGAAAGTTAAGTGAGCATATTGCTAAATGAGAAATATTGCTAATAGCAAAACTTCGTGATCTGGTTGATCAGCAGAACTGTTTAAAATGTTACATGTAGCTAAAATACTTCTTGTGGCAGTCCTCGATTTACAACAATTCATTTAGTGACCATTCAGTTAAAATGGCACTGAAAAAAATGACATGACTGTTTTTTACTTACAACCATTGCAACATCTGTCTCCATGGTCATATCATCAAAATTCAGATACTTGGCAACTAACTAGTATTTGTGATGAGTGCAATTTCCCTGAGTTATGTGATCACCTTTTGTGACCTTCTGATAAGCAAAGTCAATGGAGAAGCCAGATTTATTTAACGAAATAGAATAGAAACTGGGATTGATGTTGCTGGGAAAAGCAGCAACAGACAAGGTGGTGATTCCCGTGGAAAGCTAGAAGGTAGAAAAACCTTAAAAAAAATATATTGTGGAAGGTAAAAAGGGAATGTAAAAGTAACCAGCTGCTCAATATGTCATCAAAATTACACCCACCCCAATGCAAGAAGAAAGCTGAAATAGTAACAGAGTTTATTTTCTTAAAATCAGAAACTGCAGGTATTAAGTAAAGAGATGCTTGCTTTGGGAAGCAAAATCATGACATGTCTGGACAAAACATTGAAGTTTCAGAGGCATCATCCTGACAACAAAAGTAGGAATTGTCAAAGTCATAGTTTCACCAGTAGTTACATGATTTTGAAGTGCGGATCATCAGAAAGTCTGAAAAAGAAAAATGAATATGTGCAAGGAGAAAATTGCTGAGAATATTTTCGAGCACAAAAATATATCAAACTAGGTGAAATGAAACCAGAATGCTAAGAAATCTTGACCTTAGAAAAATTGAAAGTATTTTTTTTAAAAGACTTGCATAGAAGTCAATATTATTTGGCAAGCTATGCTTGCATTTTGCTCGTACTAGTTAATTTTCATGCAACACACAGTTCAGAATAACTGGGTCAACTGGCCAGCAGCCATGTCTCCAGCCTTATCAACCACCCTAAAGATTCTTTTTAAAATCTCCTGCGGATGGGAGGATCCTCCTCCTCCCAAGATGGAGTTATTAGGGGCAGCAGAACTTGCAGGGCCTCTCTGGAGCTTTACCTGGATCACAAAGATCAGAGGGCACAGTTAATCTTAAGTTTCACATGGCATAGAAATTAGTGGACTGATGGGGGACGTAGTTTAATATCAAGCAGCACAAAATGAGCAAAGAATACATGGGATTTGTGTTTCTGCCTGCCAGGTATGTAAAAGATAGAGGGGAAAGAACAATTGTTATAGAATTATGGGATCAATTATTTCTATGAATATGATAACTTATTTTATAATTGGAAAACCAGTAGAAAACCAGTTATTTTGATTGTTTCATCTTGACTCTTCCCTTGGATACAATGTGGCTTCTGTCACCCACCCTCCATATAAATAGAAGCACACAAAAATATGATGCACACATACATATTTATATGGGAGAGAAAGCAGCCAGGATTGATTTCAACAGGAGTCGGTAACCCTAGGCTGGAAAAGCTTGGTATTATAAAATAGTTTTGTCTGTGTTAGTAATTTTTGACCATTTGAAATTCAAATTTATTTTTTCAAGTAACCGTGCCTGTTTTTTTTTCTTTTTTTGTGAGATCAGCCAGTTTACTTGTTTATCAATTTTATACGACTGCCCATCTCAAAGAAGGTGACTCCAAGGGGTGTACATTTCATTCCCTGCAGTGCCTCAGTGGCAAGGATGCCAATTTACACTGACTAGGGAGAGAATTGTAAAATCTTCTTGTCAGCTATGACGCATGAAACATAAGCACATAATATAAGAATTGGGCAAGTGTTCAAAGGCAGAATATTGTATCCTCTAACAATCTTGAGCTGGTATTAATGCCATCTTAACTCTATTATGTAAATAGGCTATATACACTGCAATAATCCAAGCACCGAATGAGGTTGACATCCTGCAATTGTCAAATGATTTTTAACAGCTTCTTTTCTCAATTGTCAAAACATATCATCTAAGAGAAGTAGGGGAAGTCCTTACATTTGTTAAAGTGAATTTTGTCCCATTTTATGACTTCTTTTGCCACAGTGATTTAAGTGAATCACTGCAGTTGCAAAGTTAGGAACACGGTTAAAACCATCATAAGTATGAGTCAGTTGTCAAGCATCTGAATTTTAATCATGTGACCATGGGGATGCTGCAACCATCATAAGTGTGAAAAACAGTCATAAGTCACTTTTTTTCAATGCTGTTGTAACTTCAGTCACTAAATGAACTGTTGTAAGTCAAGGATTACCTGTCTATTGAAAGACTAACACATCAACGCTATCAGTTATTTACCTCCGCACTGTTATCAGATAGGCGGTATCTCTAATAGAACCTTAGCCTAAATTTCACCACATATAACCCTTTTACAAATAACAGGTGTTTCAAATGTTGAAATTGAAGATGTGTGCTAGATGTTATCTATTGCATAGACAGGATACTCAAAATTCCTTATAAATGCTTGATAAAGAAGTATCTTTATTATACAGAAAGTTGTATTTTTAAAGCAATTGCAATTCTGATGTTATGTCACAAATTTACCTGTGTTTACATTATAGTGATTATGTACTTTAATATAAAGTGACTTGCTCATGGTTAAAAGCAGAACTACTGTTTCTATATTCTAGAGATTCCCACAAGGTAAGTTTATTCCAACGTTTTCATGAAAAAAAATTAACTATATTTTTCACCTTTTCACCATTTTCATCTAAGTACAAACATTCACTGGTGCAAAAACTTACCTTACAAATTGCACCTTGCTATTGTAGTTGTCAACAAAAAGTTAAGGAAATATTCCCAAAATCCATATATATTTACCACATGGAAGCATTCCTGTCTGACATCAGGTACAATATATGTCATTTCCTTAAGATCTCTTAAGGTGCACACTCTCCTTCACTTTCTTGGCACTTATTCTTAACTTTAAAACTTTCAAATAGCCTAACAGCAAAGTGTTTTGCCCATTGGAGAAAACCACTGATTTTAAACTGATTTTGTTTCGCAATTGCAAGTTTAAAAAAAATTACATAACAGGAAAATTAGACATACTTACAAGTCACAGTATTTCAGTTTAAGAAAGTTGTTCTGAGGTTTGTACTGCCATGCACAGTATAGGCAGCGCAAAAAGCTTCAATTTCTACAGCTTTCAGATAAAAAAAAGGTTTTCAGATGAGTCTTGCAGTATATACACTCTGGTGTTTGCTTTGTGAAAGCCAGCAATCAAAATACGAGGTTACTTTAATTCAGACCAGAAAACAGACCACCATTGTACTTAAGAAAAGCCAAGCAAAACCTTTTCCCCTGCAAACAGACTTAATCAAGATCTGAAGTGGCTTCATGTTTCAATTTTGCAACTGTCTGGCTTTGGGAGATTGGCTGGAATCTCCTAAATCACAATTTCAGTCCAAACAGTTAAGCTTGTACATTAAGTCATTACATCTCCCCAAACCACATTCAAAATGCATGTCAGCAGCCAATTTCAGGCAGAACTTGCAATGACGCTTTTCCAGGTCTTCCCTCATGATCAGAAAACATTTTGCTCATTACAGAAAAGTGAATTTAAGTAGATTGAGAAAGAGAGAGAAAGAGAAACTGCTTTTTGCTTTGTACATGGTAAACTAGTGATCTACTGGTTCCCACATTATGAAGTTTTAGGTCAGCGTGGAGCAGGGCTAATTAAGATAGTCTTAGTAAGCACCAATGACTAATTTCTGGAAACTTGGGTGTCCAGAAAATGGCAGACAAGTTTCTTCTTCACTTCCTCCCAGAATAATGCAACCAGAAGACAAGACCCATAACAAGATTTGTTGCATGACTGAAATAACAGTCTTCATTGAAAAAATAATAAATTGGGGGAAATAGGGATGTAGGGTGAGCAGAGATGAAGCAAATAAATTACCCTGAGGTACACATCTAAGATGGTTCAGGAATAAGCCTATCTTCAGGACAGCCAACAGCCAATTATCAGCAAAACATCTACTCAGGGATCAGTCGTGGAAGGCAAGGGAGACAAGTCACTGCCACTTGTAGATTTTCACCATCTTCTCAGTCAAAGTAGCAAGAAAGCTGTTGCGATTCACCTCAAAAGGACAGACATCCAACACAGGGAGGTCAGCTGGCAGTTTCTGAAGCAGAGTTCCACTTCCTGCATCCCAGAGCTTCAGGATGAAGAGAGAAAGGCCATAATTCATTACATATCTCGCTGGGCAAGATATGGTTCTGCAAACTACAATGTTTTACAGGAATTGACACTTCCTAATAAAGCTACCCTCCTTTCCTGACCTCCTGATAAATGGTTTTTAGAAGATTTCCAACTAGAGCTATAAAGAAAATAGAATAAAAAAATTAGGGACTAGCTTCCCTCTCTTCTCACCTCTAATAAAAGATTAGTGCATGGCTCTGTGTGCCTCATAGCTGAGTCCATCATTTTCCTCCCAGTCTCCTATCCCTAGGGAAATAAATACAGAGGACAGCCCTCCGAATGTGGCATGAATGTATACTGTGGCAATTGTGACACACCTGCACCCTCACTCTATCGCTCCATTTTTGTGACTTAGCAGTTCTGGAAGAAGAAAAACCATCAATACCTAATGCTACCAACAAAAGGCAAAGTTGTTATAAGGCAATACCATGGCAGAGTTTGACGCTTCGTCCCCTGCACACACAAGGATGCTGCCGTCATCTTCGGGACTTTGAAAAATGGCATTTTTGGTCAAGAGTTTGCACGTTGGACCTGCAGTAAGAGTTTGAATGGGGTTGCATGAACACACAACTTCATCATCTCGGTCTGTCAGTTGAGTAGATGTCAGCTCCATCACCACACATTGCAAACAGTTATTGTTTCTGTCTGTGAAAGGGAGAAATTGAAAAAAAAAAGTTACAAAGTCGCAAAGTATTAACATGCAAGACTGCAGAAGCATTTAAATGAGGTTCCTGTTTGATAGATTTCCTTAAGATGCTGCTTGTCATGCACATTGAGAACACTGTTTTACTCTACTCTGAATGCCAAGGTAAGGTTTAATACCTACTACACGAGTGGAGTTAGTAACAATCTGTAAGTTTGCTTTAAGGCAGTGTTCCAAACTGGGGCAAAAAAGAAAAGTCAGATTTCGCACAAAGCTCCGTACGCTTAACATTTCCAGGCAGTGAGAAAACATATTGACAGGGGATTCTGGGACTGTGAAAGATGCTATGTTGGAAAAGATGGGGATTGTGACTGTGTCTGAGGTGGAAGCACTGGCCATGGAGAGAAAAGGAAAATGTTAGGTGACAATTTACTGGGTCCATGGATGCCAACTTACTGGGCCTGAATGTGGCAAGGCAGTGCCGTGTGCTGGCCTCTGTCTGAAGGTCAATGCAGCCTCCGGGTTCAAGGAGAAGATCGTGAGGTCGATAGGAATTGCTAGACTTCTGCTCCCAAAAACAGGCTCCCTCCAGCGTTCCAGACACCAGTCCACCATATGGCAGTGAGGCCGAAGCCATTCTAGGAAGGTAAGATAAAGACACCACAGGACACCTGATGGGGTCAAAGAGAGCAACAAAATCAGTATCACTAGGCCATTATCTCTGGTTCTCGTCCTAAAGTGAAAATATTCATAAGAATGTTTAAAGATGGATTTCAAAGAGGGTTGAAAATTAGAAACCACCTGACTTTATTGCAAGCGTTGCTAAGGCTGAAATCCCCTGCTTACTTCAGATTAAGCATCACTAAACATTGTAGAGATAAGAAGAGTAACTTGATTCACATCACTCACAACTGCTCAGAACTGCCACAAGACTCATTAATGCAGAACTGCTACAGCAAGATAAATGTCCTCCCCAACTTTATCCTCACTGTATTCTTTCCAATTCCCCACCAGGAGACTGCTAATATCTGCAGCAACTTAAGGAGTGGGAATGCCTCTACAGCAAGATTACTTCTGACATAAGGTAGTCTGACCCCCCACCCCACCCTCCTTTGCTCTCACCAGTTTGAAGATTTTTCTGGATCACAGTAAGGCATTTATATTCTGTATCCAAGTTTTTTAAGCAATTCTTTGTCAAGAAACTTACGTTCCTAGCCTGCAGCGTGAAGGATTTTTCAAATAATACCCAGCCTTAGAAATGAACTTAGTATGGAGATATTTTTCAATCTTCCATGGTCTCAGTTAGTGTTTGGAAAGCAATGTTATCTTATGAAAGCCATACCTGGACTTCTGTGGAACCAGTTCCTGGACGTAGGAGTTTGTGTCCCGCAGATCATAGACCAAGATAGATCCATTAGCCAGCCCAGCATAGACGTAGTTGGTGTCATCGAGACACCAGCAGCAGCACCAGATGGGGCGGCTAGCATTATAGGTCTGTACAACAGTGTTTGTGGCTAAGCTGAGAGAAAAGGAGAGAAGAGCCTCTCAGGATCTGCACCCCATTCCTACTCTGTGCCTCTTCCCTTGGCCCATTACTACTCAACAGCAGTAACAGCTACCATCCAGGCAGGAAACAATTTCCCAGAAAAGACCATAAGCCGGTTCCCTGAGCCATCCAGGGAAAGGTCTCTTCATTATGGGGCTGGAAGGGATTCTGAAGGTCTTATATCTAATCCTCTGCCCAAGGTAGGAGTCTTTATACTATCCCGGAGAAATAGCTGCCCAATTTTTTTTTGAAAACCTCCATCGAAGGAGCACCACAACTCCAGGAGGCAAGCTGTTCCACTGATTCATTGTCCTCACTGCCAGCAAATTCCTTATTTCCAGGTTGGATATCTCTCTGATGAGCTTCTACCCCCTTCTTTTCCTGCCCTCAGATGCCATGGAGAATAAATTGACCCCCTCTTCCCCCGCGATAGCCTTCAACTATTAAGGCAGCAATCAGGTCTCCCCTTAATGAAGCCTTTTCTTCATTAAGCTAAGCATACCTAGTTCACCAGACAATCTAGCCTCCACAATCTTATCATCTTTGTTGCTCTTCTCTGTACTTCCTACAGTATCAACATCTTTTCTTGTATCGGGGTAACCAAAACTGGCCACAGTATCCCAAGAGTGGTCCCACTGGTGCAGTATAAAGCGGTTCTATCACTCCACACAATGTTAAAACTATCCTTCCTTTGATGCCACCTAGGACTGCATTGGCTTTTTTGGCAGCTGCAGCACATGGCTGGCTCATACCTAAGCTGTGATCCACCTGGACACCTAGATACGGGCCTATCTCTACCTGGGCATTTGGTTTTTCTTCCCTAAATGCAGGCCCTTACTTTGTAGTGTAAGGTACTCACTTTGTAAGCCTGAGCGTATGGTCCAAAGAAGCAGATAAGAGCAAGCCATCTGCCTGGTTGCTGAAGGACAGGCCCCGGATCTGCTTGCTGTGGATGGGCACATACTGACTGCTCTTCAGGTTGACAGCGCTCATCATCTTAATTCCATACCCTCAAAAGACACAGAAAAGGACACTGAGCAGAATCCTCCCTTTCTCCAGCACGTCGATTGGAGAATCCACAGATGGGTTGACACACATGCCTTTCTGCCCGGAGACTCAGTCCTTAATCTTTTGCCACACCCCTTGTCAACTGTCACTTTCTCCAGTTCATGACTCAGTCTTGCCCGAAGAGGTTGTGGCAAAAGATTGGCTCGTAGTTCTCCGGATAGAAACGCTACTTGTTCAAAATTGACTTCTTGTCCTGTCAGGTTTGCTTCATAATGCTTCAAAGCGCTACGGAGGCTTTTTTCTGTTTTTTTTTTTTCCTTCGTTCGCTGTCTTCCCTGTAGCCACAACTTGCTGCCAGCCACGTTTCAGCCAAAGGGAATTTTTTTCCTGCACGAGGGCAGCCGTCACGACCCTGAGGTGTCGCGGCCCCAGGCGCTGTTTCTTCAAGCGCCACAGCCACTTCTCATCCTGTTTTGCGGCACTTTTACTTTTTGATCAGGCAGCTTAGCGGTTCCTCGTGAAGATCCTTCGTTTGATCGAGGCGGCCACCAGGCATCCCCACCTCTCTTTCTAGCCCCCAGACCTAGGTTTGGTTATTGACTCACCAGGAAGGAGAGTATTTTGCGGAGAGGGCTGCGAGACCACGAGGCAGCTCAGGGGGTCACAGTAGGCCATCACCCGGCAGCTGCCCACCTGAGAGACCAGAAAGGCTCTCTCAAAATGGTACTTGTGCTGACCCTGACTGGAGGAGAGGCAGTTGGGAAAGCAGGAGCGAACACTGCTGGACTGCTGAGAGGAGGAGCTGGCATTGTACCGGGCCAGCAAAGCCTTCAGTTCCTGCAGAAGGAAAGGCAGAAAGGGAGTGTTAAGTCAAACCCAGAGAGCTAGCTGTGTTTCTCAACCTTGCAGAATTCTCCTGAATTCTCCAGGCAGCATTCTGGGAGTTGAAGTCCACACATTTCAGCTGGCAAAGTTGAGAAATACTGTTCTACATAAAGGGCATCATCAGGCATGGGAGAGCTCTCTCAGCCCCTCCAGGATTTTCAAGAGCATTTCTCAGAAATCCCATCCATTTGATATACAGACTAGGATTGTAGAAATCTCAGTCCAACCGAGTTTAACCAGGGCTTCAAAGCACTCAGTTTAACAAATCTTCCAACTTCAGGAAAGACAGATGTGTAGCCCAAGAAAACATTAGATTAAGATTAGAGTGAATGGACTGAAACAGATCATGTTGAAAGGAATCAATTCCAATCAATTCCCCTCCAGCCCAAATCCAACAAATATATTACAGTGACCATCCCTCCCTCAACCAAACAAGTTTGCCTAAATTCAAATTCTGAAAGAACAAGAAAGGAAACACTTCCTTGCATTCTTCTGCCTTCTCTCCACAACCCCAGCAAAGATAAAGGATCCCTGTATTTTATTTTCTTTAATAAGTTTTTATTCAAGAAAAAAATATTTTAAAAGGAGAATCACATTTTCATATTTTACAGTGTCCTCATAACAGTGTACATCTCTATTAGTGTTAATTGAAATCATTTACCACAAATCTTAAATCTAATTCCTAATTTCTTACTTATCATGTTATTAGTACGTAGCGATACATTGTTTCTACACTACACCTAAATACATAACTATGCTATACACATATTCATAGCTATACATTTATCCTTATTTCTTATTTCCACAATATTTCTTGAATCATTTTCACATCTTTATTTCCTTTTCGTTTAACCATTTGTACCATGTATTCTATGTTGTAAAAAATTCTCCCTCTTCCTTATTTTTTAATATTATAGTTACTCTAATCATTTCTGCGCATTGGTAAATTTTGTTGATTACTGGTAGATCTGTGGGTACCATTGTTAATTTCCAATTTGGGGCAAAGGCTATTTTTGCTGCTGTGATGATGTGTAGTTAGATGCTGTTTTTTACTCCATGACAGTTCTGATATGCCCAATAAAAAGGTCTCTGGATTGAGTTTGATCTTTAATTTTGTCATCTCTTCCAACCATCACTGTATCTTAGACCAGTATTTTCGAGCTTTAGCGCATGTCCACATGTGAAAATATGTTCCCTGGCTATGATTGCATTTCCAGCATTTGGGTGACATATTGGGAAACATTTTTGCCAATCTTGCCAGTGGAAGGTGCCAGCGGTAGAAGATATTCTCTTTATATGATACTGATAACATTAATTTATAGTTGGTTTGCCATATTTATTTCCATTGTTCTAAGTGGATGTTATGACCGCAATTTTTAGCCCAAAGGGTCCCTGCATTTTCTCCAGAAAATTTGTGAATTTCTCGAAGGAGATTCCCCCCACCCACCCCAGCTTAGTCAGGAACACTCTAAACAAAAGAAAATAATTTTGTTAAGGTATAGATAAGCTTTCTTTTTTAGTTAAACTAGGAGATTGTGAGTTCTAGTCTCGCCTTTGGCATGAAAGCTGGCGGGACGACTTTGGGCCAGTCAATCTCTCTCAGTCCAGTCTTTCTAATGGAGGAGGTTAGTGGGGAAAATAACAGGAGGAACAGTATTAGACATGATAAGAAGAGGGAGGGAGGGAGGGAGGGAGGGAGGGAGGGAGGAAGAAAGAAAGAAAGAAAGAAAGAAAGAAAGAAAGAAAGAAAGAAAGAAAGAAAGAAAGAAAGAAAGAAAGAAAGAAAGAAAGAAAGAAAGAAAGAAAGGCCCCAAGGAATGTCTCTGTGCTCCTTGGCAACTATGCCGGTGACTCAATAAAAATCTCTCCCACAAATGCTTTTGTTTTTCCAAAAAGGATGTGAGAAAGACATGGACTACAGATTGTCCTTGACTTACAACAGTTCATTTAGTGACCGTTCAAAATTACAATTGCACTGAAAAAAAGTGACTTATGACTGTTTTTCAGTTACAACTGGCACAGCATCCCAAAGGCCATGTGATTTGTAGTCCTGGGGTCACATGATCCCCTTTTGCCACTTTCTGACAACCAAAGTCAACAGGGAAGCCAGATTCACTTAATAAGTAGGTTACTTATTTACAACTGCAGTGATTCACTTAACAACTGAGGCATGAAAGGTCCTAAAATGGGGCAAAACTAACTTAACAAATGTTTCACTTAATAACAGAAATGTTGGGCTCAATTGTGATCATAAGTCGAGGACTACCTGTACAGATGTCCTGCCTCAATGACTGCAGCTAATCTTACCTGTACTTGCTGCTTCAATTTGCTACACTCCTCCGTCATGACCTGCAGCTGAAGTCGACTCTGGGCTGATTCCAGCTCTGCTTTCCTCCGCAGGACTTGTTCCTTTTCTAAAGAGCTGTGACAAAAAAAGGGACCAATCTGGTTAGAATTTTCGATGGGAGATCACCAAGAATTCCCAGACTGTAAACTGGACTGAAGAACTGAGAAAATATTACAAAAAGAGACAGATTATTTTCCTATGGATTCCGAGGGATTGATCTAATGATAAAGGTATCAGACACCCGGAGACAGTGAGTTCTAGTCTGGCCTTAGACAAGAGAGCTGGGCTGGGTGACTTTTAGCAAGTCACTTTCTTTCACCCCACTCCACCTCCCAAGGTGGTTGTTGTGGGGAAAATAAAAGGAATATTAGGTATACAGGCCATCTTGAGTTATTTTTTTTAAAATAAGAAATAAATAAAAGCTACAAGGAATATTCATGAAGTCACCAAAACCATCACAACAATATTTACAGTACAAGTCTGGCAGCAGAGCCAATTTTTTAAAGAAGCACTGGAAGTCCTTTTGGCCTTAAAAACAGGGTAAAAGTGCTTCAAATAAACTTTAATAACAAAAGGTTACAGAACATTTCTACAGACAGACATCTAAATCTTATACGTGTAATAGCTGATCAAACAAGACTGGAAGACTGGGAAAGATTAATCTGAGCTATGTTAGAATACAGGAGTGTCTACAATTTCAAGCTGACCTAGTTTTTCTGGAAGAAGTTAAAGGTAATCAAGTTACAAAGTCTATAAAACTGTCAAGAACAAAAGCTCCCTTGACTTTTATAGTCTTCATGTCATCTGAACCCAACTATTTGCTAATTTATGTTTAAGCAACCACTGGCTTTCCAGAATAAAGAAGGGTTGCAGAAGTAGGATAGCTCCCACATAAGTAACGTTGCTGTTTCCAAGGGAAAAAATTATACTCCCCAGCATATCCAACCTGGGTAACTTCAACACTTATCAAATCACCACCATTCTTTATACCCCAATTAACACAGTAAAAATTTCATCAACAGTAAAAACTTCTGCCATAGAAAATGTTTGGCCTCAATCTGTTGTTTTTAAGTGCAGCATACAGTGAAAGATTTAGTGCTAATCACAGTCTTTACATACTGCAGATGCAACTCCTTAACCATAAGTAAACTTTGTTTGAAATTCTGAGTTTAGATAATCAGGTTATTTCCATGCTTTGCTGTCTGATCTAGACTCACAGATTAATCAGGCACGCTCAAAAAATCTCCATGGGTTTATTTGATGTCCTAGACATAACTTGTAATTGTGTGAGTAATTTCATTTATTTGTTACATTTATACAGGTAGTCCTCAACTTACGATCACAGTTGAGCCCTAAATTTCTCTTCCTAAATGAGACATCTGTTGAGTGAGTTTTGCCCCATTTTATAACCTTTTTTGCCACAGTTAAGTGAATCACCGCAGGTGTTAAATTAGTAACACAGTTGAATCTGGATTCCCTGCTGACTTTGCTTGTCAGAAGGTCACAAAAGGAGATCATATGACCTGGAATATGGCAAGCATCATAAATATGAGTCAGTTGCCAAGTGTCTCAATTTTGATTGCGTAATCGCAGGGATGCTGCAATGGTCATAAGTGTGAAAAGCAGTCATAAGTCACATTTTTCAGTGCCACTGTAACTTTCAACAGTCACTAAAACAAACTTTTGTTAGGCGAGAGCTACCTGTTACACAAGATTCTTCCAACTCCAATCTGCATACCTTACATTTATTTAGTTGTAAACTGTATAGGCCACCCACTGTACTTCAAGATAACACTGAGTGGCTTACAATCATAAAAAATAAAAATTCTATAAACTAAAAACATAAATAAGTTAATATAAAATCCAGAACATGCCCAATTAAAAGATGGGAGGGTGGAAGCAGGAGGGAGGGAGGGATCCATTGTTAATCAATCAACCACCTCCATTATGAAGTTCCCCATTGGGGCCCCAAGAGCCTTTAGGCTCTTTATAGGCCAGGAGGGTTGCGACTGACATCACATGGGCTGGTGGGAGGGAGTTGTTCCCTAGGATAGGTGCAACAGAAGAGAAGGCCCTTCATCTGGATCCCACCAGTCGCAATAATCAGGCTGATAGGACCTGCAGCATCCCTCCTCTGCTGGTACAGGTGGGACGGGCCAATCCCAGTGGGATGAGACGGTCCCTCAAGTAGCCTGGACCAGGAAGGGCTTTAAAGATGATTACTAACACCTTGAATTGCACCCAGAAGCAAATTGGCAGTCAATGCAACTCACAGGCCAGTGGCGTTACACAGGCCATTCTTTGGGCCTCAAGAACTGTCCACACCCGCCCACTCTGCACCAGCTGTAACTTCTGAATGCTCTTCTAGGGTAGTCCCAAGAACTAATAACGTTGAGAGCATTTGAATAGTCCAGCCATGAGATGACTGGGGCCTGAATGACGGGACTCCTGATCCAGGAAAGGCCACAACTGGTGCAGAACTCAAAAGTTGCACAAAGGCTCTCCTAGCTGCACTTGCCACCTGCTCTTTGAGCAGGAATTGCTAGTGCAGGAGAACCCTAGGTTGTAGACCGGATCTGTCTGACGAAGTGCAAGCCCACCCAGAATTAAAGACGGCCAAGTCCCAGATCTCAGGCATCCAAAGCCATTCAGTCTTACCAGGGTTCACTCAAAGCCTGATGATCCCCATAAAGCCCCTAAAGCCTCACAGGAACACAAAAAAACAGTCTGAGGGAAGCTGGGTTGATCTATTCTGTGCACAACACATTTCAATGAAAAATTGTTTTGGCCTGATTCTTGGACCATAAATGTACATGCAATTTCATCTAGGAAAATGAAAGTGATCCTGCATCAACACCTTTTCATGTTTTCCTGTTCAGTGGTGTCCAATGCTTTCAGAGTACGGGCATAAAGGACGACAATATCTGTGCGTTTGGCTTTCTTATTGCACTAAAACAAAACACAAAATGAAAGTGAGTCACTTTCTGGCAAATAATCTATTGCTCAGCTGTGGTGGTTTGGCTAAGAACATCTATGTGTTTACTTATCATCAGGTTATCGCTCCTGTATTTTTCTTTACATTCCTGCATGTCCTCCTATTGCTCATATGACATTCTTCAGAATGGAGGTTTTGTTATTGTGACAACTCTGCCTATTAGTCTCTGACTGGTCACAGAATTCAGGCTTTGAAAGGACAGGATTTGGGGATAAAGCTGCCACCTCCCACCCACCCCAATATCATTTCCTATCCTTTACAACTGGAATAAGGGCCAGCTTCTCAGAATAAGCCTCAGTGGTGCAATGGTTAGAGTGCAGTACTGCAAACTACTTCTGCTGACAGCCAGCTGCCTGCAATTTGGCAGATCAACTCCCACCAGGCTCCAGGTTGACTCAACCTTCCATCCTTGCAAGGTGGGTAAAATGAGGACCCAGATTGTTGGGGGCAACAGGCTGACTCTGTAAACTGCTTAGAGAGGGCCATAAAGCACTATAAAGCGGTATATAAGTCTAAGTGCTATTGCTATAAGAAATAACAATTACAATCTTGGCTCAACAAACACATGAAATATGGTGCATTTTTAGGAAAATTGTCTGAACTGTTTTCACATCATGAGGGATACCCTGTGCTTGTGGTTACTTTCTTTCCTTATCAAATGTAAAGTATTTCTTTTTCTTTATTTGGGCTCTTCTGTTAGTGTCTGTGCACTTTTAAACTATTTTGGTAAATTTATCATGCAAGAATCTTGTCTGATTGCAAGAGACCAGTAATCTGGTTTAAATCTTCTTTGGTAACTGATTTTTATTGCAACAAGCCTCCATAGCCAATAGTCCAAGTGTAGTATGCACTGTCTGCTGCAATTTGCAAACAATAAGTAGTTCTCCTGAATGTTAACGATACCTTTTTCCCTTAGAATCCTAAGCTCTGCAAAGTTCTGTTAAATAACTGAAGAAAGAGAACTAGTTCCTCCCTTGAAGTTCTGGCATCCCCCAGTGGATACAGGTAGTCCTTGACTTACAATCACAATTGAGCCCAACATTTCTGTTAAGTGAGACATTTGTTCAGTGAGTCTTGCCCCATTTTATGACCTTTCTTGCCACAGTTAAATGAATCACTGCAACTGATGTTTGTCCACAGGCTGCAAAAGTGATCACATGATCTTGGGACACAGCTATAGTCATAAGTATAAACCAACTGCCAAGCATCTGAATTTTGATCACATGGTCATGGGCATACTACAAAGATCGTGAAAAAACTATAAGTCAGTTTTTAGTGCCGTTGTAACTTTGAACAGTCACTAAATGAACTGTTTCAAGTCAAGGACTACCTGTATTTAAATGTACTGTGGAAAAATAGCTGAAAAGGTCACCTGCATCCAAAATATTCTGATACAAATCTATTAGTAGCTGAGCTAAGACTAAAATTGTTTCACTTCACAAAAGTCACTTAAACTCCCTGCAACCACTCCTAACCAATTCCTTTTTATTACAAATGAGTCTTTCTAGCTAAAAGACTTTTACCTGGGGGCATTTGCCTACTTGACCCTTCAGCCACCTCTCAATGCAGCTATAGCCGAAGAGATGCCCGCAGCGCAATGCAGCAAGACGATGTTCCCCAGCGTTCGTCCACTCTTCAAAACAGATGGCACACGTATCACCACTGTCCTCTTCCAAAGGAACCAGAGATGCCGCCAGATTGCTTTTCTTTAATGGAGTTGTCTGGAAAAAAGAAAATATGGAAGGTAGCTCAGGTAAATGAGGGCCCAGGTTTTCACCTTCACCTTTTCTCACCATCTTTGGTTGGGAAGCGGTGACTCTGAAATCAGGATGCTCTATCTCATTAGAAATATCCCCAGGAGGCGCCATTTGATTTGAGACAATTTCTAAGAGGAAAAACAAAGGAATACTTCACGTAAGGAAAACAAAACCAGTTTATATGAAAGTGCAGTTGTCCCAATAATCCATTTCAATTTTAAAAGAGACAAAAAGGAATAAGCAAGTTATTTTCATATAATTCCAAACCACAAAAATCTCACAGGCCTAAGCATACAGAGTTCCAGGCAGACTTGATCAGACTACTTTAGAAAGTTACAAACAAATATACAAATAAATTAGTAACTGATCATTACTGCACAGTAAAGGCAATGCCTGTTGGCTTGGAAGGTTTGTAAAATTTGCCCAACATTTTTTGTTTTAGCTCAGCCAATTTCCTAGAATTCTTAGGATACAAAACATGATCCATCCTAAGCAACAAGAGATCCAAAGCAACAGGGATATCTATTGGGTTTGGTCAAACAGTCGAGATGGCATCTCTAACAGGCCAAAGTTCTACCTGTTTTCAAGGTGTAATGTGAACAGAGCTTCGTGTCATTGCAGCTGCCACTGATTGTTTGGAGCACATCCTGCTGACATCTTCAAGAGACTGAAGCTCATGAAAATGTCACACAAACAAACAGATTGCTCTGATCAACAATGGGCATCATGTCCTGAGTCGTTTACATACATTTAGATTTTCAAAAATGGGGAAAAAATGCAAACCTTCCAAGCCAATTAGAGGTATTTCCTCTAAGCTTCTTGCTGGTTCCTCTTCATCCTCCGTGGGGCTGCTGCTGTTGCCACTGCTCTCGGAATCACTTAGGACCACCGTTTCATCTGAGCTGCTGTTGTTGTGGATTACTAGAAGTGAAGGTTCTGTTGGTTGGGTCCGACTGACCTGGAAATAACTGACCAGGGAAGCTGTGGATCTAATCAACACAAGGTAAATGTATATTAGTGTGATATCTGATTCTAGTCCCCTCAAAACATGTACTTTCTTCATAGGGAAAGTGCTGAGCCATGCGGACTCCAACACACAGAATTCCCCCATCAGCCGAGCAGTACTATTTGCATGCCTGGACTCCAAGGTCCAGAATTCCCAGCCCAGCAGCAGCTCTGACAGGCCTGGGACTCCAACACCCAGAATTCCCCCTTCAGTCCAGCAGTGGCTCTGGCATGCCTGGACTCCAAGGCCCAGAATTCCCACCCAGCCCAGCAGCAGCTCTGACAGGCCTGGGACTCCAAGGCCCAGAATTCCCCCTTCAGTCCAGCAGTGGCTCTGGTATGCCCATAGTCCAATGCCCAGGATTCCCAGCCAGCCCAGGGACTCCAAGGCCCAGAATTCCCAGCCACCCCAGCAGCAGCTCTGACAGGCCTGGGACTCCAACGCCCAGAATTCCCCCATCAGCCCAGCAGTGGCTCTGGCATGCCTGGAGTCCAAGGCCCAGAATTCCCAGCCAGCTCAGCAGCAGCTGACAGGCCCGGACTCCAAGGCCCAGAATTCCACGCATCTTAAAGTTGCCGAGATGGAGAGACAAGGCGATGAGGTACCAAGTACCACCCCCAAACCCAACTTCAGAATTAACCGTAAAACACTCCCCCCACCGGCCCGAAGCCACCCTTCTCAGGGAGCCTCCGCGGGGCTCGGCCTGCCGCTTCCTCCGGGGAGCGTCTCCGTAGGCCCGGCTAGCCCGCCGGGGATCTGAGGGGCGGGGAAAGGAGGGGAGGCGGTCGCTCACCTGGCCCGGGCTGCCCGTTGGGAGGACGACGACGAGGCGGAGGAAGACGCCGCCCGAGGGGCGCCAGCCAGGTTCCTCCGGGAGCGGCGCGGCCTCCGCGACTCCGCCACCAGAGAGTCCCGTGAGGAGCGGGCACCCGTCGGACGGCGCCCCGAGGTTTCCTCGCGATTGGGCGCTGCGGGCAGCTCCCGCTCGTCGGCCTCGGCCACGGGCGGGAGATCCACCTCCATCGCCTCCTGCGCCGCCATCGCGCTCCCTTTCAGCGGCCAGCCGCTCAATCTCCCCGCCTCCTGCCCGGGGGGGGGCCTTCATTGGCCGCCTGGGAGGCGCGCGAAAGCAGGGTTTGATTTCTATTGGACGGGATTCTGAACACTGAGGCGTTCCATTGGGCCTCCCCGACTGTCACTCTTTTGGGTGAACCGGGAGGGAGGGGAAAGGACGCTTGGAAGATGCGCCTGCGCGTTTATAAAGCCGGCTGTCAGGGTTTTAAAAAAAAAAAAGCGGGGTTTTTTTTTCAGCCTGAGGCGAGAGTTGCGTTTGCGGGTGGGACGCGTGCAATTCCGTTGGGCATGAAACACGCGACTAGAATTTAAAAAACAAATAACCAGTGGAAATAGAAATCCACAGGAAAGAAAATTGCCAGTTTCAAACAGCAACGTTGAATCATTAGATAGATAAAAAACGTTTATTGTCATTTTTAGGGCATTATAAGACAAGACATTAGAGAGCAATGGTTAACAATAAAGTTATTTTATAGCAGGTGGATTGTGCCATGGTGCATATACCAGGGCAATGGAATGAATTTCCCTTTTTATGATTAAGACATGAACTTGTTCTTTTTGTATGTCCTCTGGAACATGTTTTTCCTTATCTTTCTTGTAACCTGTCATTTTAAAATCAACTTTCAGATCCGTCTCAGTCTTTTCCAGTGAAAGGTATTGCTTTCCATAATGTCTTTTAAACAATGTCAGTCTACAGAGGCAGAGAGATTAAGATTAATCAATTAAAAACTAAGTAAAATTAAGTTCTGGGTCCATTGTTCTCAAACTTCATTGCAGTGAGACTCTCCCTGAAGAATAACAATATTCAAACGTGGAGAAAAAAAGAGAGAAGGTTCAGGTGACAACATATCTTCCACGATCACTGATTTTCACTCAAGAACTCAAGTTGCTACTGTTGTCATCCTGGTCAATGAGGAGCTGGTTCACAATCACTATGAAGAAGGGGGAAAAAAATCAGTTTTCAGAAACCTTCCCACCTCAGTTTTGTAGCTCAGCCTTCCATACACAGTGGCATTTGTCTGATTAATAAATGAGTATCAATTCCACCTTTGCTGGGGTTAAGCATCTCAAGCTTACAGAGCCGGACATCAGTAACGGGGGAACAGTGTGGGAAGGGACAGTAATAGCAATGGCACTTAGACTTATATACCGCTTTCCAGTGCTTCCCAGCCCTCTCTAAGCGGTTTACAGAATCAGCCTCTTGCCCCCAACAATCTGGGTCCTCGTTTTACCCACCTCGGAAGGACAGAAGGCTGAGTCAGTCTGGAGCCTGGTGGGATTTGAACTGCCAAATTGCAAGCAGGCAGCAGAAGTAGCCTGCAAATTGCATTCTAACCACTGCGCCACCGAGGCTCATATGAAGGGATTCAGAACCCAGATGAATCAAAACTAAGCCTTCCCGTCCCGTGGGGATCACCTGCCATCTCAAGGTCACACTAAAGGAATGCCGAGCCATGAATGTGGGAAGACAAGGAATATTTCCCAAACAATCTATTAACACCTGATTGGACATTGACTGATAACCAGGAGTTTGGCCAGGAATAAGGGAAAGTTAACTGTGTCATTTGTGCCTGAAAATCTCAGGTCCAGTTTTCCCTCTTCTGTAACTGCTTTGGCTTTGGTAAAGTATATTTTTGGCTAATCATGGGCCAGGAGTCTTTCTTTCCTAAACTGAGCAGGTTGGAATGGTTGATAGCTGGTGAGATAAGGAAGTGTGAGCACACTTATATCTAGATTCATTGCTCCCTGAATGCACCAATATTGGTGCACCGCTTAGTCTTGTGTTATGTACAAAAGTAGCTATAGGTTATGCATCAAACCATAGCTAAAAACAAATTATGGCTCAGTGAAAGTTGTGGCCCTAACGATGCATCCAAATGCCTGCTGCTTTCTCATACCTTCAGAAGTTGGGCGCTTGGAAGGGTTATAACTCCGACACTGGTTGATAATTGTCTGTAAATAGGATGGACAGTCTTCTCCTAAAGGCTCCTGCACTTTTTGCTTATAAACCTTCTTATAGATTTCTTGAGAGTTGCAACCTAAAATCACAATCAGATAGGTGCCAAGATTTCACATAGACATACGTACATATAGCTTCCCTCTAGAAACTATCACTGGACTTTTTCAAGAAGTGATTATACAACCATTTGTCTGAAGTGGTATACGGCAGGAATTTCCCAACTTGGGGTCCTCAACCCACTATTGGGCTGTGGCCTATTCGCAACTGGGCTGCATGAGCCACCAGAGCCCATGCACAGCCCAATTCCCGTGAGTGACAGGTGCCAGCGCTTGCAGCCCCAGTTGTGTGAGCAGCAGGCACAAACTCATGAACTCCTGCCCCTCGCACAAAACCATCCTGTTCCCCTCCTCCTCTCCCCATTAGGCTGCTAGCTTGGAAAGGTTGGGAAATGCTGGTATAAGGTGTTGTGCAGTGGTGGGATTAAAATAATTTAACAAACAGTTCGCCCAGAGTCAGGTTGGCCGTTGTGGGAGATGTGACCCATCCAAATTCTCCAGCTCCACCACACACGCAGGTACAAGCCTCCCATGATGGCCAATCTGACTCTGGGCAAACGAGTTGTTAAAGTACACCCACCCACCCACTATCAAAGTGGATCCTGGATGCTGCAATGGAGAAACAGGCAACGGAGCAGCCGGCACAAGAGAAGGAGGAGGAGCAGGGAGAAGAAGGAGGGAAAGCGGCCTTCTTCCCTCACGCCAGCTGCTCCATTGCCCATTTCTCTATTGCAACGCAGCACCCAGGATCCACTTTGATAGCAGAGGGGGAAAGAGTAATTTAACAACCGATTTGCATGAACTGGTGTGAATCAGCTGAATCCCACCACTGGTCTTGTGCTTGAGAAGACTTCTAAGATCCCTTCCCTTGATGTATTTCAAATCCAAAATGTTATGAACTCAAAAGTGGCTCCTCATACCTTATCAGCAGTGTTCTGATGCTGTTTGGAGAGACTCTACCAACTGCCTGTCCTGCCAGCTTGAAATGGCTCTGTCTTGACACAATTTACGTTCAGAATAATGGTTTCAGGCTTGAAATGTTCTACCTTCAACTTTTTTTCCCCACATAATCTTAAGACAGAAAAATGATCATTAGATCTTTTTTCCCCCTCTGCTGTACTGCCTAATTTTTTTAGCTCCTAGGTCAACTATAGAGCAAGACTGCCTCTCTTGTCTGTCATTCCAACTCAAAAACATGATTGGAGGAGAAAATATAAGAGGGAATGAGGGCCACAAGGATATTCAGAGAGACGTCTTTGTCAATTTCCTAGAAGTTCCTGAAACAATCCCGTCCAGGTCCTCTGCAGCTTTTACTACCCCAGTTCCTTTCCCTGCATTCCTTCATAACTTGCAGACAGAAGGGTCCAGCACAAACTGAGGCCTCTTTTGGCTACCCTGCCTACCTGTTGTAGGGCAGGACTTGTGCAGTGACACAACCGTGAATGCTAATTCCACAGAAGTTTGCCTGCTGAAAAAAACAGGCCAACTTGTTTTCTGTCAATTCCTGTCTCTCCTGGCTTTTTTAGTTGTTGCTGACAAAGAATGATTAAAGCACCCTTTTTATAGATTTTCCTCCACTTATGGTCACATTCTGAACCCAAAATTTTTTATTGCTAAGCAAGATAGTTGTTAAGTGAGTTTTGCCTCATTTTATGACCTTGCTTGCCACAGTAAGTGAAGTGAATCACGCAGTGGTGGGATTCAACCGGTGTTACTCCTGGTTCAGTGACTACATGCGTGACTATGGAAATGCTACAACGGTTGTAAGTATGAAAAGCCATCATAGGTTTTTCAGTGCTGTTGTAACTTTGATCGGTCACTAAATGAATGGTTGTAAGTTGAGGAGTAGCTTTTTCTGAAAGGCAACTGGATTTTCTTTTAACTTTGAAAATGTTTTGCTTCTCTTCCAAGAAGCTTTTTCAGTTCTTCATGAATAGAAGAAGCTTCTTGGATGAGAACGAAAAGTTGTTGTTTTTTAAAAAAAAAACCAAACAGACAAACTAGAAAATCCAGTTGCCTTTCGGTAAAAGCACTTTTGGGAAAACTATGACCCAGATGATTCAGAATCTCCAGACACTGAGGACTTCCTGAATTTTATTTTTTAGTGCTGCCTTCTGCCCCTTCTGCCTGGATTTTTCATATACATTTCCAAGACTCCAATAACAATTTTATTGGCCGCGCTGCAGAGATCTGTATTTGCAAAGGCAAAATAATCGGGGGGAGTCCTTAAGCAAAGCCCAACTGATCATCTTCTGCGATCATCCCTCCTAGGGTGTGTTGAAGGAGGGATCTTTCCTGACTGCTGCAAAAAAGGGGGCTTGACCTGCCCAAAAGGGGGGGAAAGCAGCAAATGTGAAAGAGAAACAACCCCAAACTATAGCCAGCTGGTTTCTGTCTCCTCGGATAAAAAGGAAGTTCTGGGAACCTTTTGTTCAGATCCAGAAAATCTAACTTCCTCAACCCAAGATCTGGGAAGGTCCCCGACCCAGGTTTCACTTCCACAGGCTCTTGATTCAAAAACTCCTCCATTTCAGGAGGCTTCAACACAGCCATTCCGGGCTGCTCTGGAATCAATGCCTCCCTCCTGGGCTCCATCTCCAAAGGCTGAGCTATGACCACTGCAAGAGGAAGGGCCAGAGGGGTCTTTATCAGCATTGACCACAGGGAGCCCTCAGCTTTCCTTCTTCCCTGCCGATGGGGAAGTAGGACATGGCACTGATCAGCAGGAAGACAAATCTTGAGCCCTGCTCAACGATAAGGCAGCTTAAGCTGGGCAACTTTAAGATGTGTGGACTTCAACTCCCACGTTTCAACTTTAAGATGGGTGGACTTCATGGCTGGCTGGAGAATTCTGGGAATTGAAGTCCACCCATCTTAAAGTTGTCAAGGTTAAGAAACGCTGCCCAGGGGGGTTCCACAAGAAACAGCCCCAACTTTAGAGAAGGATTAGGGGAGACACGATAGCTGTCTTCCAATATTTGAGGGACTGTCAAAGAGGAGATGGACTTATTCACCAAAGCATCTGAAGGCAGGACAAGAAGGAACAGGTGGAAGATCATTAAACAGAGATCTAATCTAAAATTAATGAGGAAACTTCTTGACTAAGAAAGCAGTTAAACAATGGAACAGCTTCCCTCTCAAAGTTGGGCGCTCCATTACTGGAGGCTTTTAAGAAAATATTGGACTACCAGGATGGCCCCCTTTTGGCAGGGGGCCGGACTAGAAGACCTCCCAAGTCCCTTCTATCATACCCTTGTTGGTATTTGATTCGGAGGGAGAAGTGGAATAGCTGACAGGGAGTGGGAGTGTGGCTCCGGTGGCTGTGGAGGAAATGGGGGAAGGGCACAGTCCGGCTGGGCATTCAGAAAAAGACCCAGGCCCACCCCCTCTTCATCCTAGGGCACACAGGGAGGAGCAGAGAAGGGAGCAACGTGGCTTATGGGAGAGAAAAAGACCCTGATCCCTTTCATTAGTTACAGCTTGGATAGAACAGGATATAAATGGGGCGTTTGCACATAGCTCCTTGCTGGAAGCAAAGCCTGCATTATCTTTGTCAAGGCTTATCTGGGTTTTGGCGTCCTCCCAACTTTTGGTGCTGTGTTATCCTTTGGAAGTCTGCAATTTATCATCCTGGCCTGTCATGTTAATTACTTCAGCGTGGTTTGTGTTGTTGTTTTTATTTCTAATTATCTTTACTTTGGGTTCGAACTGCAAGTTTCTTTCCTTCGTAGACTGTTTTTTGAAGAGTTTGATCTCCAGCCAAGGATAATTGGACATTGGGGGCCAAATTGGAGGCATTAAAGGGAATTTATTCTACTTTTATGACATTGTTATTTTTGTGTCATATCCTGGGTCATCACACCTTCCATCCCCATGATTCTATGTTTTACACAATGATTATGCCACAGGATGAAACAGGAAGACCCCTGTGCCCTTTTGTTTTCCCTGCAGCATCCTCCCCTGTAGAAGAGAACCCAGACCTTCCCCCAAAGAAGACCCCAGCCCTCACCTGTAAATGGGAGCTTCCCAGTTGCGATCTCCCACAGCACAATTCCAAAGCTGAAAGAAAGGAATGCAGCAGCTATCACACAAGGGGGCCGAGAGCTGGCAGCTCCTTCCCTGCCATTATCAAGCCTGGGAGTGGTCCATCTGAATGGGCCTTGACACATTGGCCAGATTCGCACAATACTATATTCAGCTCCAACCAACCAAACCACATCATGGCTTAGTTGATTCCATTGACACCAGGCTGTCAAACTCCCAGCCTGTGGGCACTGGCCACGCTCACCCCTGGTTTAGCAAAGGGGGAAAAAGTCGCAATACGTCACCTGATGATGTGACATCGCGAGTTTGACATCCATGCACTGAAGGCTAGCTAACAGTGGCCTATTCAATAAACCATGGTTAAGAAACTGCTGATGTGTGGTGTGGATGGAGCTGCTGTGGGATTCATGGTCCGTGGCTCTACCTTGAAGGACACCAAGGGTGTGTCACGGAATTTTGCCCTTTCTTAAACCCCTCTCCCTCCAGATGGCAGCCTGCAACCAGGGCAGAGTCAGTGCTAACTAGGGGTTTGGATGTCTTCAGCAGAATGCCTCCTGGGGTGCCCCCTCTCAAGGAAAGCCTGCCTCCAAGGGTGAGATTCTATCAGTTCGGACTAGTTCGGGCCAACCGAATGTTAAATTTGTACCTGGTTCACCAAACCGGTATTTGAACCGACCAGCTGGCCCCATCCACCCCTCCCCTCCCAGGATTCTCCATGTGGTCTGTTTTGGATGCAGGTAAGTTCAGGGTCCATGCGGAGGCTCTGTGAGGGGGGAAAATGGCCCTCCCATAAGTACCAGAAGTTGTTAAACAGGCCTATGTCAGCTTTAAAATTCAGCTCTCACATTTCATGGAAGGGGTATGGAGGAGTTGAAAAGTTCAAGGTTATTCTGTATGTCGTATTAAGAAATTCCAGTGCAGTTAATTGATTCTCATGATTTATGAAGTGTAGAAGTGGGAGGAGAGAAGGTGGATTCTGTGTAATGCACGAAAATACTTTCACTTTGGGAAATTGCTTTTGACATGCCAGATCTGTTTCTAAATAAATCAATTGGAGAGAAAATGTCTCAGAGTGATTGATAACATGGATACTTTCTGGATGCCTTACAGCCTGTTTCCATTCTCCGGAGAGCCTCACAAGCCTGCGGGAAGCTGATTTTGCCCTCCCAGAAGCCTGAGGGAAGCCTCCGGACCCTTGGGAAGATGAAAAATGCCCCTCCTGGAAGTTCCAGTAGGCCATGCCCACCATGGCCACACCCACCCAGCAACTGGGTAGCAAACCGGTTGCTGGGATTTTTGAATCCCATCCTTGCCTTCCTCCCCTTCTCTCCAGGATCCGGTCTCCACAGTGGGCCACCGGCCATGACAGGGCCACTCCTGCAGATTCCTTTGTCAAGGAAAGCTGAATCCACTCATTCTGCTAAGCCTCAAAGTGGCCTATTGTGTGAATCCAGGCACTGTGGCCACTGGTCCAAGGTTTATAACTTAATATGTTGTGCATACCCAGCTATTGGAATTTAGTCAAGTCATGGTTAATGAAATTGACTATGACATCTAAACTCTGTCACTTCCTCCTTTCATTGATCCTCACGTCAGGGAATCTCCAGAAAGGAAACTGAGGGAGATTTGATGCAACAGAAATTACAGATATTCAGCCTCTCTTTTCAAGGGCCTCTGGAGAGACGAGGGAGGGACATGTGGCCATAGATTGCTGGCTCTCTGCAAAACACCCTTAACCTTGAAACTGAATTAACCCAATTTCTGTGCTCACACAACACCATGAATTCTAAACAAATTGGAAAAGGCTAAACTGCATACAGACTGGTGTACAGTGGCCATCCAAATCCAATTTAAAATTAATCAAGTTTAACATGACACAGTCATGCAGAATTCAGTCTAAAATTGACCCTGTTAAACCGAGGCCATATTGAGCTTCAGAAAATGATGTGTTGACCCCACATAACTCTTCATAGCTGCAAAGAGGCAGGTGTCAACTCATAAAATATTTCTATGGTCTTTTTAGAGTTGCCAGTAGAAAGGGAAGGGGAGCAGTGCGGCAGCTTGCAAAACTGAAACTGGATTCCATAAATGTTTTCAAAGATAGTAACCAGGTGATTGAAGTTTCTGCTTTGCAAACATCTAATTGGAGAGCATGATTGATGACTCTGGGCTATGGATTTATCCCATTGGAGAATATGAATTATGATACACCCAGGGGTGGGGGAAAACCAGGGTCAAGGGTGACAGTGAATGTTATGTCTCAGAGTCGGCTACACCCAGGCAGTAGGAGACATGTTAACTTCCAATAAATCCTTTTAAGTTTTGAAAGTTTGGCTCGAGACTCATTATTTAATTGGGGTAATTGCCAGAATCCTGACAGTTGAATACATACCTGTATATTTCACTAGCCACGTTGTACGGATGGTGTACAGAGGCCAGGCCCTCTGGACAGATATAGGCTAAAGAAGAGACCTCCCTGGGGACTTTATCTTTGATTTTTTGACTGATGGTGGACACTGTTTGGTCCAGTTTAAATCCTGACAGCTGAATGGAATGGAGAGAAAATGAGTTCTCTGAAACCTGTCTGGAAATTCATCGAAATTCATCAACAATCAACAGAGTTACGAAGACTAAAACCCATGTCACACTGCACCAACGGATGGAAAGAGGATGTAAAATGGAGAGAAACACTTGCTATCCGTTGGTTAACGTGATTCATCCGTTCTGTACTCACTGCATACTTTTTTCATCCTCTCTATCTGTCCAGCATGCGTCCGTTCTGCATCCGCAACTCATACGGAGAGCATCCGTTCTACATCCGTTGTCATCCATTACGCATCCGCTATATCCGCTAGGCATCCGATGCGCATCCGCGCAACTCGCATCCGCCCAGCGGAAAACGGACACAGGGAGGAAGCGAAACGGACGCGGAATGGACGCGCAGCATTAGTAGCACGGATGGAGAAAGGATGAAAGCGGATGCAGCTTGCAAAGAAAGCATTTAAAACAGAAAAAACGTTCGCAGAGGGG
>BHFT01044650.1:0-34766 GCA_004320025.1 Laticauda laticaudata
GCCTTTACTTAGTTTGGATAATGAAATGTCTGTAAAAAAACAAGCATGGTCAGAGAGCAACAAGGACGCCTCATGTCAACCCTGAGCTACAAATATTCTCCTTTATTAGTATTGTTGGAACCTTTTTTATAAATACCTCAAATTTTGTTAATCACAAGGAATTTAATGTTTTGAGAACGTATTATGGGAGCAGCTGGTTATATAAGATCCATTCTTCTGGATTTGATACCAAATCAGTCTTTTAGTATCAAATCACTTCATGCCTTCCAACCCTTTCCTCCCTTGATCCTTTGAATGAAAGGTCATGAGGTTAAGTAAGCAACATTTTCCATCCTCAGCTCTGAGACAACACTTACGTATTCTTGAAAAGGTGAAAACTTTATACTAGCAAATAAGAAAAAATGCATGTTTAATGCTAGTTTATATTGTTAACACGTGAACAATTTTATTTCATGTTTGTAATTACAAAATATGCACTTTTGTAATGATCTTGAATTGGGTAATAAGTGTGAGTGACGATGTATGTATTTAATATTTGACCTACAATAAAAACATTTAGATTTAAAAATATGCTTCTTCCCAAAATCAACTAGTTAGGAATATTAACAATTTGGACTGAAAGTTTTAGTGCTTAATTTTATAGAAAATGTTATAGAGAAATGTTTGCTTGTTTGTTTACCACAAAAAAATCTAGTTTTACTTATTTCCATTATTTTCTAGAATATATGAACCATTACGGAGACAATTCTGTTCTTTTTTGAATTAGTGTCAAACTGGCATTGCAGTTTTTGTTTCACAAAACAGATTTCACAGTAACTGAAATTTTTTAAGTAATCTTCTTGGCCACTGACTGACAACGTCTTGTAATAAAAACAACTTTGATGGGGCTACTTTAAATGTCCCTTAGAAATAGACAACTGATACAATTTAGTCAAGATTGTTGCAGCTTCTGTGCCACTAACCAGCAATAACACAGTAATCCAATTAACTGTATTGTATATTATAGTTTTACTGACTCAACCAAAATAGTTATTAAAGAAGCTTAGGTTTTGTTGCTAAATTCCATGGGTGAAATTTTGTTTATACCCAACTCTTTTCAACATGACATTCCAGTGTTAGATAAAAATAACAGTTTGATATTTCAGTGAGCCAAGTAGTAGGAACGCATAGCAATTTTTTGTTTGTTTGTAATGTGGATCACTTGGAACTGAAATACTATCAAAATGGTAATTAGAGATCAAGAACATTCCATGAATTAAGAGGAAGAGAACCAATGTATAACATTTAATATATGTCTTCAGTACAAACTGAAGTAACAAAAATGTAATGTCTGGCAAGTCACAGATGTATCTTGAATTCATTATTGATTGGAGTTGGTACTGCATTGTAATGATGAAGATCATACTGGCCTGATAGATGCTTTCTTGCAAGGAAAATATTATGGTTCAGTAATAGAATATGTGCTTTGCAATTAAACAAATTCATTTTATAGTATCTTCAGGTTGCGTTGAAGAAGCTCTGGGAAACTGTTCCCAAACAGGACTAATTTGATTATGGGGTTGGATCAATTATTTTCTCAGTAAAAGGCATTTTGTTGAGAAAACTCTCACCGATGGTGAACGTAGGTTAGGTCAGGTGCTATACCATCTCTAAAAATTGTAGATAATAATTATTCCAAATTTGTGACATAAGAGAAATGATGTAGATTTTGTGTTTGCTTCATAAAGTATAGCTGTTTAGGAAAACAACATTTATATGGTAAGCATATATCATTTTTAAAGCTCTAATAATACTTACTTATATTTTGTTTTAGACTCCGAATGGCTCAGCAATCAGTGAGCAAGTTAACTTCAGAAAAGAAAGTGGAAACTAGAAAAATCAATCCAACTGCCAGTCTGGTAGGTTACATTCTTATTGTGATTCTGGTTTCTGGTTCTCTTTTAACTATAGCTGGAAAGTTTTAGTTAATTCTTATGTAGCTAATCTATAAAAAAGCAAGTATGTACTTTCAATTTTAGAATAGGCATCCTAAAGACTTTTTACTTAGAACCAGCTTACAAAAATCATTGTAGATCTTAACTCAACATGTTTCTCTTTTTAAAAATAATCTGAATGTTAATTGAGCATTGACATTCTTTCCTGCTGCATTAAATAATCTCAGGCATTGTTTTTGCCTTTAAAGATTATTTCCATTTCTGAAATATGAATATGACACTGTAGATAGAAAAGATAGTTAATAGCACGTAAGATGCCCTCTAAATTTGTCATCTTAATTTAGTTAAGAACAATTTCTGGATTGCTGGATATTGTCCAGTATTGACTACTGTCTTTTTTATGTAGACAGATGGATTTTTTTTTTTGCTGCGTGTTAGATGCTAAATACAGTTACAAGCAAGCTAGAGGGAATTAAGTCCAATTTAGTAACAAAGATATGACTATTTATTTGAGGGACAATCTGATGTTGAGCATGTATATGAAATCAAAAGAGAGTTTGCTATTAATTCATTTAATAGAAATGTATTCAAAATAGTATATGATAATGTACTGCTATCAAGTTTGTATTGGGTCTGGTTTATAGTTCCATTATCATGCAGTTTTCCACATGGACTGTGTAAAATACTCATTTTTGAAGAAAGAGAATGGAAAATCCCTTGAAGTAGCTTATTTCAAATCATGCCGTTACTTTTTTTTTTTTTTTNAACTTTTCAATGTGTTTTTTTTCACATTTGTAATTTTTACAGACATGCACTGTTGACTAAATGTAGAGGCTTTTTGACATATACTTGCTCTAAATATACCTTTCCTGTCTTAGTGTGGCACTTCAGGAATTAATTTTCTGGAAAAAATGGAGGGAGGAGGAAGTTTATGTCTATTCTGGTTTCAAATTGCTCTATTCTTTTGCCTAAACCAGTGGTGGGATTCAAATATTTTTACTAATAGTTCTGTGGGCATGACTTGGTGGGCATGACAGGGGAAGGATACTGTAAAATCTCCAGTCAGAGGTGGTATTTGCTGGTTCTCTGAACTACTAAAAATTTCTGCTACCAGTTCTCCAGAACTGGTCAGAACCTGCTGAATACCACCTCTGGCCTAAACCATATACTCTCTGAAGCTTTAAAACAGATGAAAGCAAAGAATGATGATAAACTCCTTTTCTCTTAAACAACAGAAAGAAAGACTACGTCAGAAAGAAGCCGGGGTAACTCCCAATTGAAAGAAGACCTCCCAAAACAAAACAAAAAACGACAAGAGTGAGACCTTGATGATGGTCCTTTGGAAGGCGTTGCCCCTTCCCTTCAGGAGCACCTTATTTTAGATAAAGTTCTGTATTGCTTTTTTCTTCTGACAATCCACCAAAGACTTTTCAATCCCTTGGTTTATACAAGCAAGGGAATGCTAAGTAGTTTGTTTACATGGGAATTAGGAAGGGTTCCCCAGTAACTGTTTCTTATGTGGTTGAAACTGAATGGTTTTCTTAAAAGCAAAGAATTTCTCTATGCAAAGTGCACTTGTATGGAACAGCAAATCTGGATGTTAGGCAGGGAAATAAATAGCTTTATATCATCTGCAACAGATGTTTGGATGGCTAATATAAGTCTATTAAAGATTTGCTGAATTGGTGTCTGCTTAAAATTATTTTTATGGCATTCAAAGGATTAAGTTTTATCTTCTATATTTTATTGTAATTATTTTTATAAGAAGCTCAATCTATGCATAGGAATAGAAATACATTTTTGCATACATGGAGAGAATTGATATCAAAATATATGCTGCACTACATTGACTAATGTTTTGAGTTTTGTTCTTATTTTAATGGTAAAATGAAGCAGTTGCATATCTAGCTGAGGTTCAGATAGCATACATTATTTATAATCATTTAATTGGATGCTATGTAAAAACTGTTTCCATTATTTGTAATTAATCTAAAACAAAGCCTATATTCTTTAACAGTTAACATTTTGATATAACCAGTGTTTAGATATTTCTACATAAATCCATGAGTACGGATGTGTCTGGAACAGACTGTGCATACTTATATTCAAACACATTTTTACTTACATTGTATATGTGTGTGTGTATGTGTTTGCCTAGTTTAAGAAAAGACAGCATTGATCTCCCATGTTTCATGGTGTAACAACTTGTATGAAGGGCAGCTTAGAATTAAAATTTAAATGAATAAATAATAAAATTAAAATGCAATTCATATCCTATATCAGAAGCTAAAGTATTGCAAAGCAAACCACACAAAGAAATAGATTGCAAAAGATTTCTGGGTGCTGCAACCTCATTAAAGTAAAGTTTTGCTGTGCAGCAATGCCAGCATTACTTTCACACTAGCGTGTGTTGTTGTCCGTTGTGAACATTTGGACTTAAACCCCATATTGGACAAAAAAATGATGTTTATTAATTTATTACTGCTGTCTTATTTACAGACTATCACTAAACAAGGTAGCCACTAAACAAGGAGGAGTTGTAATAATAATTAGGTTAAAAATAGCATAATGTTAAAAAGTAATTACACAAAGGCCAAAGTTGTTGACTCAACAGCTGAAAAAAATATGGAAACAGAAGTTGGTAATTTTATTTTATGTATTTATTTATTAAATTTATGTACCACACATCTGACTGATAAGGCTGCTCTGCGTGGCTATAATCAGGGTTCTATGATCTAAAAATAGCATGAAAAATATTTCCCCTTCTTGTCTCAAAGAAAGATGTACCACTGAATCTGAGTGGTGTGGTTTTCTAGCTCTTTTACTGCAGGAAGCTAAAGAAAGGTTGTTGGTATGCAGGGGTGGGCTGCTACCGGTTCTCCTGAACTGGGGTGAACCGGTAGCTAATTTTATCATTTTTAACACCGGTTCAGCGAAACGGCAAATCCCATCCCTGGCTGGCCCTCCCACTCCTCCCCACCCCTCCCAGGAGTCTCCACACAGCTTGTTTTGGATGCCAGGTAAGTGTCCACATGGAGGCTTGTGGAGGGTGAAAAACAGCCCCTCCTGGAGGCTCAAGGAAAGCCTCCGGATCCCGGGAAGGGCGAAAAATGGCCCTCCCACTGTGGTGCATGAAGCCGACTAGACCACACCTACCATGGCCATGCCCACCCAGAAACCAGGCAGAGAACTGGTTGCTAAAATTTTTGAAGCCCATCTCTGTTGGTATGTCATCCTCATAGCTTCTGCCTGTTCTCTTTTCAGGGATGCTTTGCATGTTCAGAAACACAAAGAAGCATTTTTTTGTTCCTCAAAAATGTCTCATCTTTTAAAGATTTTTTAAAAAGTGCATTTAGTCTTCAGTTATGATAAAGCCACAGAGGGTATGATGAACAACAACAAAAAATGTAAAAGAAAAAGACTGCATGATAAAGATTTGGGAAGTGAATGCATGGTTATTCAATATGTCTTGTTAAAAATAATTAATTAACTGTAAAGGAAAAAAATGGAAATATGCAATATGTAACTTCCTTTTTTTATCTTTGCACAATTAAGGAAAAGGGCTCTAAAGTGTATGTATTATGATTGCTGTTGAAACATGACATTTGTAGAATACATAGTTAAACAGTTCCCAAAAAGAACTTTTGTTGATGTTAGTAGTGAACAGCAAAATATTATTCTTCTCTTAGATAGAAACATGATGTATTTTTCCCTTCATGAATGGAAACCAATACAATAAACTGAGAAAATTAAAATGGGTTGTGTAAAATGTCATAAAGATTTTTAGTTTTGTGAAATTTCACTAAAGTATCAAGTAGTTATGCACATAATATAATAAATTCCCCACTTCATAAATTATTTGCCATATACAATGTCAAATCTTTTGCTTCTAAGATTTGACAATTATCCATAAGTAAATCAAATACTTCTGAGTCCATTGGTTTCAAATTTTAGACTCATAATCCTATTCAAATTCTAAAATTAGAAGTGTGTAACAGTTGCTTTGTCACAGGACCTTTGCACACTCAAGCAAGAAAAAGCAAAAACATGGTAATTTATGCTGAGACAGAGAGAGAATGACAGTGGTTAAATAAATTTTACTTAGTATAATTCAGTGTTGTTACTCTTTATTGTGCAATATATAGCAGCTCGCCATTTTCAATTAAAAAATTATGACAAAAAGTTTCAATATGGACTATCTTAATATTTTGCAATTAATAGATTAAATCCCACTTAACATTTTAAGATGTAAAATGTTAAAATTGTAACATTTTAAATGAATCAATTTATTTTGCAAACTGGAAGATGTGTTATCATAATCTGCATTATATCAATGTCAATACAGAAGAACAAAAGAAAGATGATGTTATATGTATCATTTTCCACATTTCACTGAAGTTGTTGGAATAGGAAAAATAGAAGTAGAAATGTATTTTGTAGAAAAGGAATGTCCAGAAACTACACGTTTTACTCAAATCAAGAAAATATTCAGATCATATCACCAATCGAATCCAATATCTACACATCCTACTTGGGTCTTTATTTTTCTACTAATGTATAGATGAATTTTTTTCTCCTGGTTGGCTTGGATTGCTATGATGTACTTTAGAAAATCTCAGTTTATAGTTGGATGAATGATATTGTAGAACTGTGTGCTTATATAGGTGAAACTCAAAAAATTAAAATATCGTGCAAAAGTTCTTTTATTTCAGTAATGCAACTTAAAAGGTGAAACTAATATATGAGATAGACTCATTACATGCAAAGCAAGATAGTTCAAGCCGTGATTTGTCATAATTGCAATGATTATGGCTCACAGCTCATGAAAACCCCAAATCCACAATCTCAGAAAATGAGAATATTACATGCAATCAATAAAACAAGGATTGTACATAGAACAATATTGGACCTCTGAAAAGTGTAAGCATGCATATGTACTCAGTACTTAGTTTGGGCCCCTTTTGCAGAAAGTACTACTTCAATGCAGCGTGTCATGGAAGCTATCAGCCTGTGACACTGCTGTGGTGTTATGGAAGACCAGGATGCTTCAATAGCGGCCTTCAGCTCTTCTGCATTGTACAGTCTCATGTCTCTCATCTTTCTCTTGGCAATGCCCCATAGATTCTCTATGGGGTTCAGGTCAGGTGAGTTTGGTGGCCAATCAAGCACAGGAATCCCACGGTCATTGAACCAGGTTTTGGTGCTTTTGGCAGTGTGGACAGGTACCAAATTTTCATTGTTCCTGAACTGCTGGGATTTCAACTACATTGCTTTCTTCAGCTGTTGCAGTACATTGCAGAACAGGAAAGGACAATAAATGTGACATTGTAAAGATTCTCAGTCATCTAGGTCATGGTTGTACCAAAGATGCTTTTTCAAAAGGCAACTGGACTTCGTTTTTCCTTGAAGATGTTATACTTCTTATTCAAGAAGCTTCTTCAGATGGATGAGAAGTGAAACTGAAGAAGCTTCTTGGATGAGAAGCTTCAAGGAAAAACAAAGCCCAGTTGCCTTTTGAAAAAGCACTTTTGGGATAAATGTGAGTCCTTACTTCATTGAAATTGAGTCTCAGAGAATTCTATAGCATGTCAGCTCAGCAGTAGTCCCAATAAACATAAAATATTTTTGCACTCAAGACAATATATACTTAGTATTATTGCCAATTATAGTATTTTTGCAATGCAAATCTGAATGAACGTAGAAACTTTCAATGGGAAATTGACATTTCTGGGTCAAAGTTGCATGAAATGTACAGCATATTGGTTTGCTCTTTTACTGTATTAATAAAACAGCAATCTCTTGCTTGGCTAGTCTGGATAATTGTGATGTGTCTTGGAAAATATTTTGTCCTAAGGCCATTTACACTTCAGGTAGAGCACATTTCTGGGATGTTTTGTTTATTTAAAGTGTTCTGACTTAAGCACTGAGAAATGAATCTGAATGATACACATTAACAACTAATAGTTTCTTGGCCTAGCCTACATTATATTTAGTATCTTATTCAAGACAAGAGAAGTAATCTATTTCTTGATTCAACAAGGATAATAAGAATGATTATAAATGTCATCAAACCTATTTAAGGGCATTCCCTTAAGATAATGTAGAATATGTGATTCTGTTCTGTAAATGTAAGTTATGGGGGCTACAAGCAGTGATTTTATGTATGGCAGTATGCAAAGACTATAGTTTCTCATATCTGTGGTTAATACAGACCAGAGTTTGATATATATGTGAAGGTTTTGTTTGTAAATACTCTTTTGACTTTATTATTTTATTTTATTGCAAAATTCCAGATGGTCTTTATTCATTCATGGAATATTTTTAGTAGGTTCGGTCAAACCTTGCCACCTTCTTCAAAGAAATTTGTGGTGATTTGTGGTGAGTTATTGTGCTTGTTTCCTGTGTCTTATGCTAGCTTCTACTCTGCATGACTCTTTCAGCTCCTCTGTGGAAGGGCCTTTCATTTGAGCTGTTGAATATTGACACTGCCTACAAACCAATTGTGACTTTCTCCAAGGAGACCTTTATATGAAGACTATATGAGACCTTTATATGAAGACTATGAAATGAACATGTAGTGTAGACTCACAAGCAGTCCATGGGTAGTATTTGTGTCCAGTGATGCCTGCCCCCAAGATCATGAATGAGCTACACAAATTGGAGTTGAATTGTTTGATAAAAAGGGCAGATTGTTATAATAGTTAAAGCCAGTAGGATAACTGCAAACTTCCATTCTTGATTTGTATTAGTTTCCATTCTTGATTTGTATTAATGCATGTTATGTCTGTTGGATGTACTTTGCATTTTTCCTCACAGATTTAATACACATTTTATATAAATTTTTCTATATTAACTTTCTAAATGACCAACAATTCTTTATTCCAAAATGGTTGTACAGCAAAAGAAATTAATTTTGTTGTTTTTTTCAAGTAACTATTGCATTTTAGTTTGTTTTCATGACTTTATTCTAGCAGCTCTTTTTTCTATTTTGTTTTCTCAGTTCTTTTGTATTATTTTTTTAACTAAAAAAGTGATCAAGATAATCAAAATAATATTTTATAAAATAGTTTAAAACATAACTAAGGGAGCACTAAATTACATTAGTGAAAGAGAAAACAGCCACCTAACCAGTTTATATGGTTATCTTAGTCCAGGGAAAATAATACATTAGACTTTTTTAATTTAATAGAATATATTCTGGGTTTTTTTTTTTACTCACTATGAAGGCTACATTATTAAGCTGCATCATTTTTACATCACTATGAATGACTACATTATTAAGCTGCATTCTGATATTTTTGTCATTTTGCTTGAAAATTATGGCTATAATAAAGTTTCTCCATAGTATCCATCTCATTTTTTGACAAATAAAAAAATCCTAACAATATTTGTGCATGAAAATAATCCAAAAACCATGTAACTCTTTAACAGGCAACATATTTCAAAAAAGCACTACTATATAAATGGAACAACTATGAAGGTTGATTTATGTGATACTTTCTATCTATTTTCAACATTATTTTATTTGAGCTTTCTCAGTCCCAAAACAATATGTCTGATCTCAGAAAATTATGAGTGCAACAGAAGGTTGTACATTTTCCTTTCAAATATGCTTGTGAACTGGAATCCAAACAGATCATGTATGATTTATCTTGGATTAGTTGCCGGATCTGTTAATATATACAGTGGTACCTTAGTACTCATCGTTAATTGGTTCCGAGAAGCATGAGTACCAGAAATGATGAATTCCAAACAAATTTTTCCTATAAGGAATAATGTAGTGAGTCATAAGAAAGGCGACACTGACAAATTCTAGCTTGCGCATCAAATACCAAACAATGAGTACTGGGGCAAAAAAAATCACATCAAAATAGGTTGACTACCAAATTCGATGAGTTTCAAAGCAGGTACCACTATATCACTATTTTACAGAAATTATTGTGTGGAATAATAATCCATTTTCCCATCTTTATGCATCTAAGCCTTTGTGCATTTGTGATACTTATTCATATTGCTCTTCAGTTTTCAGCTCTCTAAAGATCTGCTTAATCAAATAATTTTCCCTTTCCAGGACCTGGAACTGCCTCCTAGAATGCCATTGCTATTGTTCCTGTTTCCTTCAAAACCATTGTCAAGCACTAAATTTTATATTAAAATTTGATATTAACCTCTAATCTTACTATGCTGCTATAATTATCAAACTTCAAGCAATTAAAGTAGTATTCTGTTTGTCTGTTTCTCATTCAATCTCTGTTGCCTCTTGTGTTACTGAGTTCTTGATTTGAAGTCTGGTAGAGTAGAGATTTTATAATTTTAAAAAGTTTGCTCCATTAAAGAGAGCAAATATTTACATATATAACATTTTGAAAGTTCACAGAATCTTTTCCCACTTCTTATAGTTTTGAAAAGAATGTATTTATGTTTGGAGTCTAGTCTAAGACCACAATAAAATCCATATAAACATGTGGCATTATTAAATATAGATATGAGTAAAGAAATAAAAATTCCAGTTTTTTTCTTGTGATGTGATCTATTCAGGTACTTGGTGGAGTTTTTTCCCCCACTGTACTGAATAACCATGGTTCTCATTAAATATTTAGTCCTTTGTAAAAATCCTATAAGACTATTAATAAATTCTCAGAACCAATTTGGTATAGTGGTTAAGATATCTTAGAAACCCAGAGACTATGAGTTTTGGTCGCACCTTAGGCACAAACCTAGCTGACTGACCTGGGCCAGTCACTATTACTTAGCCCTAGGAACTAGGCAATGGCAATCCACTTCCAAAAACCTTTCCAAGGAAGTTACAAAGTCTAGGCAATCATTAGGAGTCAGCACTGACTCAAAAGCATGCATAAATAAATAAATAAAACAAAAATAATTTGGATCCTGAAATAAACAATAAATTGGTGTTCTGTAAACTGCTACACTACATGTTCCTACTAAATATAGTTAGTAGTATAGTCACAAGCTTTCAGTAGCAAAATCCAGGTGTATTAACAGTAGCCTTATTTAATTCAGTGATGCAACTCATTTGTTATTGAAGGAGTGAGACTTTTATATAAATTTTCTGGTCAACACTCTGGATAAAATATTCTATGATAAAGTTAATTTTATCAAGTCTTTTTGTAATTTGATAATAATGCAAATGGATTTTAGCTCTTGTTCCTTTTTTTTGCCAACTACAATGTTAACATTTCATGTTAATTTTATCTGCCACAGTTATAATCAATAGGTGCATTATTCTTGTTATGATTTTAGTGTGGATATATACAATCACAGAAGTAACTGTCAACCATTGATCAGTATCCCAATCCTAATCCATTTGGAGAGGAAAAAAGTGTGTTATGTATAAAAGGAAGATGTAATCAGCTGGTGCATGAAATTAATTGGCAAGCAAAAAAGAATGTCTTCTTTAACAACATCAGTAAAATATATCAAAATATTCAGCTTATTAAAACATCCTCTTATTTGGCATCCAATAACAACAGTCCTCCATGCTTCAGTAAAATATCATAAGCAACTCTTCTCAATCTGCATCTGGTATGGAAATCACAGAAACTGTAAGAAGTTCATGAAAATATTGGTAGTTTCTCTGTAGGGAATAACAATGACCAGTAAACAATTGTTATTTAAAATGAATGAATAGTATAATTTAGAATGGAAATGCATTTTCGTCTGCCTTCTAACCTAGTTCTAAGTTGAAGAACTGTATGAGAATCCCAAGAGTGCTATAAGGTCATATGTCAAGGTTGTCATCTCAACCCCAAAGTTTCACCATAGCCTACCCCCAGCAGAGAATAACACACTCTTTCAACAAACCTTCTTCTTGACTCAGCCTAGTTGTGTCCCCGAACAAAGATATGCACTATGGGAAAGAGTTCTCAATTCTAAAGGAATTCTGCATTCTCCTTTAGGCAGATTCACTATTCTACTGTTTTCTCAGATTATTAGAAAGTTTCTGACCCCCATGATCAAAGGACATCAAGATGTGGAAAGTACTACGGGCTGTTCAGGAGTCACAAGAGCCTGTTTGGATCCTGCAAGAATAAGAATTGGGTCAAAACCTTAATCCTATATTGACCAAGATGGGCCCATAATTTAGATTACTATATCGCAAATTTTTAATTTTGATTTGAACATAACAGTCACAGTAGATCACATAATTTTATTTTTAGAAATGATCAGCTACAAATAGATTTTGAGTGGGAAACGGTCTGGTAACTTCTTTTTTTCTTTCCACCACCTTGGATAACCAGTGTGTGGAAAGAACTGGGGGAAAAGATTTGTATTGTGTCTAATGTCTGATGAGGACCTGAACTGGTCATTCAAAAGCAGAATTTAGATCCTTGAGGGATCTAAATAAAGTTCCATTATTTCATATAAAGTTCCATTATTTCAAGTTTGGTTTCATGTGAATTGCTCTCTTGAGGCCTTATTTTAAGATTTCTTGAGATTGTCAGTGCTTGGATAATGTCAAAATCTAGAAAGCAGGCCCTTACCCAATATTGAAAAAATAAGTGAAATTATAGTAACATCTCATGAGACAAAAGGTCAGTAGCTGTATCAGAACTTAGTGAAATAATTATGTGCTGTGGGCTCTGTAGAAAAAAATATAATGATTTAAGAATATTTATTGTTAAAGTAATAAGGCATACAAATATTTTCTTAAAACCAGTAGCATCTCTCTATTAGCTAAGGGACAACAGGATATTACGGATGTTTCATGTTGCATAAATTCATTCATTCCTCTGGTATTCAAAAGCTTTACCACAAATTTGTGGAAGCACAGAAAAAAATACTATTAAAAGGTTTTCTAGAACTTATCAACTGATGGTGCCTGTCCCATAAATCTGTATATTTGCTACCTATTACTGGCTATCATTATGAGATTATTATTATAAGTATTATAAGTACTTGATTCATTGATGCAAGTATGAAGGAGTAGCATATTTTAAAAAACAGAATAAAGTAATCTCCCTATCTTATTTAAAGATATTCCTTATCTAACTGCCACTACTGAAATTGTATACTTTGAGTAACACACACCACTCAAATTGGGAGCCATAGAAGTATAATGGTTAAGATACTGAATATCTGATAATATCTGATAAATATCTGATATATCTGATAATATCTGATAAAGATACTGAACTACAAGGACTCTGCTTCAATTCATTCATTCTTGGAGTATGGTGATTTAGATAACATGGGGCATATTACTATCGGTCAACTCAATTTACCTAAGAATTGTTCTTCTGGGATTAAATTAATGGACTCATATGATTTATTTTGATTTTGCAGAGAGAACGCAGGAAACAAATGCTAATGAAGAAATGAAATTATATAATTTGTTTTGTAATGTTTCTTCACTTGTGCAAAACTTGCTTCTCTAACTAGTCAATCTGCAGGAGGAATTCCTCCCAGGAAAAAGTCTCAGTTCTATGACGTAAGGGGATGGGGGGTGTTCAGACCAAGAAGAAGTGCTGTTTTTCATATTTTGGAACAGACAAATTGTCTGCCTGAGTGCCAGTTTTCTGGAATTTAATTATTGGCGCACGCATGCATGCAAAATATATGTATGCGTGCAAAGCACGCCCACCAAGCCACCCCCAATGAACTGGTGGCAACAATATTTGAATCCCACCACTGCATCACGTGACATATTGTGATATTTTTCCCCTTCAAGGAGATGGGGTGGGCATGGCCTACACATGACACATCTGTTCTGTGGCCGCCAGTTTGACACCCCTGCCCAGTATAGCATTTCAGACAAGTGGTTATCCAATCTCTTTTTAAAAACTTCCAATGTTGGAGCTTTTACCTCTGGAGGCAAGTTATTCCACTGATTAATTGTCCTGGCAAGAAATTTCTCCTTATTTCTAGGTTGGTTCTCTCCTTGGTTAGTTTCCATCCATTGCTTCTTATCCTTCAGGTGCTTTGGAGAATAGGTTGACCCCTTTCTTCCTTGTGATAGCCCCTTTGATATTAGAAAACTTCTATCATGTCTCACCTAGTCCTTCTTTTCATTAAAGACATACCCAATTCCAGCAACCATTCTTTGTATGTGTTAATCTCTAGTCTCCTAATAATCTTTGTTGCTCTTCTCTGCACTCTTTCTAGAGTCTCAACACTGTTTTTTTATCTTGTTGACCAAAACTGGATGCAGTATTCCAAGCATGGTTTTTCCAAGGCATTATAAAGTGGTATCAATCACTTCACGTGATTTTAATTCTATTCATCTGTTAATACAGCTAGGACTGCATTGGCTTTTTTTGGCATACAAAATGAAATCACCATCTAGCATGTCTCAACAGCTACTAAAATTCTGCTTTCAGTGTAGTTAGTGATTCCCTTGATGTTTTCACTCCAACATCAATCATTTTCCTTGTTTGGATAAAGTGTAGTTTTTGATGGAAAATATAGCTATTTCCAAAAATGTCTTAAAATTTATGAATTATATTTTGAAAATTCACCTAGTAGGCAACTTTCATGGTGTTTAATGACTGTGGAGATTACTGCAAGAAGAGGATTTTTCTAGAAGTTCTAACTCAAACTTTTCCAAGCAGGCAATTCCAATTCCAATACGTCCTTCAGTATTCTGTGTTTTCCTTAACCATTTTCTCTGATAAGAAAACAAATACAGGGATCTAAATAAGGGACAACCATCCATTCCACCAGCAGCAGTCTATAAACGATATAATCATTTTGCACTAAATCCTCATCTGGAAACACCCCTTTTCTCTGTAACAGAACATAATTCTACACTTACTTATTTAGAAGAGTGACTTTGCTCAAATCAAGTATATTTTGTCATTTGGTTACAGCTATGGTGAAAAGGACTCTCTCGCTGAAAACAGATCTGCTTAAAAACAAAAAGACTCCGAATTCTGCTTTTATTTTTTCAGGGTGTAGACGTTACAGTAAAAGTTAATATTGGGTTTCCCAGTTCCCATATGTATTGTTTTGCTAGTGTGTGTTTGGGAAAGAAAAGTGAATGCATGGTTCATGTCATAACCATGTCATGTTCTGACCCACAGCAGTTCAGGTTGACACCATACAAATGCTTAAAGGAAAGGCCACAGCCAAAATTAATAATAAACATTAACCATAAAATATTACTGTTGACCTTGCCGAGTGGCAGACCTCTAGGAATAACATCCTGCTTCTTAAGAAAATAACATTGTTGACCAACTGAAAAGAGCAGACGGTGTCGCCTATCCATGGAGGACATGCTGACCTCGTGCCTCAAGGAGCAACATCCAGATCTAAATGAAAGGGTATGAGGGGGGGTTTCAGGTGACTGATATTTTCTCCAAACATGTCCTTATTTAAACTTCAGCTTCACTTCCTTCTAGGGTCAGGCCTATTCTTGCCACAGTGGACTAAAGTTTGATGTGAGCCCCAACCTAATGAGGTATTACACAGGGATTTTGTAGAAATTGATTTATGTAAAAAAAAATCACCCTGTATTTCTGTTTCAGGGACCTCCATACCTTAATTGATTATTTCCAGGTAATTGGTGTAACTAACATCCTTGTCTCCAAAGATAGGAGGTAGTCACAGAAAATTGTTTTGGTTTTTGAAATTCTACCTTTGAGAAGAATGAGGTAGTCATTTCAGTCAAGTTAGTTGGAAAACTGAAGTAGGGTGTACTACATATCTGTCATGTGTACTCTAAATTGATTTCATCCATTCAGATGCGTTGAAAGATGATATCTCATTGTCAATGTCGCATAAGAGTCAATTTCACTCTCAGGCAGACAGGTAAACCTTGTTCTTCCACTGTCAGAGTTTGAAACCACTAGCAGTGAGGTATATAATATTAAGAGATCAAAACATATTGCTCATAATAGAGCATGAAAGCCAACATTACAAAATGAAACCATAATATTGACAGATAGCATCATAAAAATGAGATAATGGGTATGTCGCACCTTATGAATAAGCCATGTCATACAAGTAGGATAAAACACTTGTGTTGATTGCCCTGTTCTCATAGATTTGTGATCTGATTTCTGGTTTCTATGATCCAGCAATACTATATACTGCAATGAACTTCTAAAGAGCTGGAGTTTATTGAGGTTTATAGAACTCACAATATTTTAATCTTTCTCATCATAGCATTCATTTTCTAGAAGTTCAATAGAAATTATGTGCCATAGATCAGTTGTAAAAATAACACTCTAGATATATCAATTTGTTTTAATTTTTTTAAAAAAAGAAACCAGCAGCTGAAAGAACAGAATCAATGCATTTTTTAATTCCTGCTTCTTTTGATTAATAACAGCTATAGTTTCCAATAGCTTTAAGGCAACATGAAAGGTTTACAAGGAGCTGTGCTACAGATGCTTAAAATATTATGATAAGCAACACAATGAGACTTCATTATATGAAGCAAATTTATGATTGCCTGAACAAGAACTCATGTTGCATGGAAACATCAATGGGGTTCTAATTAAGACCTTTTTACAAAGGAGATTGATGACTTGACACTTTTGATGCTACCTCACTTGTCAACATTTAGAAATCTCTCCTTAAAAGCACCAAAATGTAGAAATCAAAGAGTCAATAAATTTTAAACCAATCTTATTGTCTGCAACCTAAAGTGTGATTAAGATCAAAGAGGAAGAAACATCTGGCATCTGCTCCACTGCAGAAAATTAGATGGCATCTATTGTTGCCATCTTGCAATCCAATTGCCAAGTTTCTCCATCACAGAGACAGATGGCGACAGATGGATTCTTTAGCAGCTTTAGTTCTGGAACCTTTCCCTACATCTCAACTGAAAATGAATCATTAAAACTTGAAGACAGATATTTAATCTTTTCTTTGGATTTTTGAAGGGCCTTTGAAATCTTTTCAATCCCAATAGGTATTTCGATTGCTATAGAAATGAATGTGGAGGACTGCACTTTGTAAGTAGTTAAGGCTATTTTTCCCCTGTACAATCACATTTGATTCTTGGAAACTGCCTGGACAAATCTCTGCAGTTTTCTTTGCCATTGCTTCCTTCCTAAGGTTAGCTCAAGTCACCAAGCTAGCTTTATGCCTAAGGTCTTCCAATTCCTAGTCTTGCCCCACACTGGCTAATTGAGAATATATTCTGATTAACATTGGATTGGAAGTAAAGCTTATTGAACACCACATGGATTTATTTCCAAATATTATGCACTGGATTGCTTTATAAATATCAGAATCTCATTAGCCTACTGCAGTGGTGGCTAACCTTTTTGGACTCCTGTGGGTGCTTGCACGCTCGTGCTCATGTCAGCACCCAGAAGGCAATGCGCACACCCCCACACCCCCTACACATGCACGCCCTATGTTTTTCCCGAAAAAAACGGAAGTGACAAAACGGGGCTAGATTTCGGCCGACAAAGCTTGTAGAAGCCTGAAGAAGCCTTCCTCAAGCCTTTGCAAGGCCGAAAAAGGCCTCAAACCGGCCGAAAATCAGCTGTGAGGTTCGCACATGTGCAGTGAATTAAGTTTGCCTGCAGCTTGCATACTGGCACAAATGGCTCTGCATGCCACCTCTGGCACGTGTGCCATAGGTTCACCATCACAGGCCTACTGCATCTTTTGTTGTTGTTTTGAAAACCTCTTTTACAATCTTGGAATCTTTGTATACCCTGTTCTGTGGACCCGATAAACCTCTGAGTTACATGTCAGAAAAAACACTTAAATTGTTAGAGAGCACTTGAATTAACATATTCAAACAACATTATGTAAGAACCTCTAACTTATTTTGCAAAAGAGGTCCTTTAAGAAGAACAGCTGAAGAGACAACTATTGTGAAAAAGACAGAAAGTCTCTGCTAAGATTTTTACAGAACAGACTTATCAGATAGTGACCACAGTGAATACATCTTGGTTCATAAAGCTGAGCCAGGAATCTCCTGGAAAAAATCAATGTGGTTCCTCTGTTCTCATAATGGTCAGTTTTGATCCAGTTGCTATGTTTTCATAGCTCAGCTGAGGTAATTTATTCATTAGCACCTATCAAAATGATGGTCAGATTTGAGACTGTAGAGGACAGATATAGCCTTGCAAATATATACAAGTCTGTTAGGGAAAATGAACTTTCCTTGGAAAAACAGGAGAATGCAAGGAAGAAATTCAGGATAGCCCTACTTTGACTGTCTATAAGAAAGAAGGAAAGAGAAATGTCATCAGGTTGTTCATTTATTCTGTTATTCTGTTATTATAACCATCATCAATAAAAATGTTATTTTTATCCAGTATTCCTCATGGTCTCTGTTCTCTAACCCGGTCTACCTCAAAGGCCTGATAGTGACAAAGCTTGTGACTACATTCAGATGACAAGTTTAACCTGCTTAGTTTTAACTTTATTGCATAAATCCCATTTCATTCGTGTCTTACTGTATTGTGCAAAATCATAAAACAAGTTTTCAGGTTAAACTTATCAACATCTAACCAAAATGAGAAAGTTCCATTAACAATAATCAGAAACTGTGGTTGAGCATGTAAAAAAAAAACTAAAACTAGCCAAAATTATTCTTATTATGGTGCTAATTCCATTTGTTGCCGATTCCTTTGTGATGTGAATCAGCATATACTTGTGAATGCTTTTATAAAAATATTTAAAATAACTGAAATTTGAGAGAGCCAAGACTTGTAGTCCTTTTTTATGAGATCTTGGCCTTTAAATTTTTTAACTTAAAATAATTTACTTTATCAATAAACACGCTGGAATCATTTAATTTTTTTTCACCTATATGAATAGCTGCTATAGTAAATGTTTATATATTTGCCTTTAAGGACAGAATTTGTAGTTGCATTATGAGTGGTGAAAATAATCAAACTCTTCTAAACCTCTACTCGTGGATGAATGGTTGCGTGTGCAAAAAAAGTCTGAAATATCTATCACTCTGTAGTCTAGTGTGTTGTACAAATCCAAAATGGTGCAGACAACCATGGCAACTGAAGCTCCACCCTTATAGTGTGATGTAAGCTAAGAAGGGGTGAGGCTTCAAGCCAATGGTCATGCTTTCTATTAGGCTATCCACAGCCTTACAAACATCCCTGACTGAAACATATTGAATTGCTATTTTTAGAAGCTGTTTTGCATTAGATCAGGCTATTTATTTATAAAGTAGACCACTACAATCTAGCCCCACTAGCCATTGCTTCAGGTTTCCCCTAGAAGTGTTGCCCCCAATTATTACTTAACCCTGATAGTTTGAGATGTTAGTTACAATGCCTGAGATCTGCTTGCAAAACATATTGAGTTGGAATAGTTTCCTCTCTTGAAGACTTTGCTGCTCCATCATACTGTGTTTTGAGTGCAATAACACTCCCTGTGTATTCATACATCTATAAAAATAAGCAAGGTGCGTGTGAACCATCATTCATGCTTTGACAGGAAAAGGGTTTGGTTATCCTTTATGCAATGAAATGAAAGTGATGCAGGTTTGGTAGCACTTGGACCCCATCACCACCTCTGCATAATGTGGCCACCTTCTTCCATCATTGAAACGTTGCACTGCTATGTCAAAGATCTCTGTGCATGTACTTATGCATTATTTATTTATTTAAAGCTGGCCTTTAGCATGTCAGCAGTGAGAGGCAGGGCTCTGAACATGTTGCAGGAGAAAGCACTGGAAACTTCCTTTTATTTTCATCTTGTATAAGTATCTTCTAATAGAATTGTAGGCACAATACCTACTGACTGCATCTGTTTGCCATTTTGCTCCTTGGTTCTGCACCATTAACATTTGACTTATAACTTAAGAAACAAATAAAAGTGTTCTTGTTAAAATCTCCTACACATGTTTTGCTCCATCTGATTCATTCCCAAATGTTGAGACTTACATTTGTATCACACAAAAGATAAAAGAGCCAAACCATATTGCTGCTTAGAAATGTTTCTCTTTGACTTAATCAAATCACTCTCTTTTATGTCAATGTATTTGTCTTTCACATCTTCTTATACTTATGTGAGAAAATTGGTTTTAATATCATGGGAAAAACAACAAAAGCAGCATCAAGAAACAGTTGCAACAATAGACACCAGTATCAAAATTCAGCTAAGCATTCCGCTTCGACTTATATGAAGCTTTATAAGTCACTCAATCTTAAGTCACCAGATCAAACTAACCAGATTTCAAATGGTATTGGTATGAATGTCCATAGCTGCTGGATTTGGGAACAGATGGGTTGAAGAAAAGTAACTGCTCACCAAAGAGAAAATTAAGAAGTGTTTGTATGGCTGAACCAACTATTCGAGACTATAAAGATGAATAATTATGGGCTCTTATGAGAATGATTGAGTCTCTCTGGCTTTGATCAGACAGACTGTACACTTGGGTACCAAATGGACGAAACTCAAGTGCAGATAATGTGTCTGAGTGCTAGGTCTGCTGGAACAACTATTTCCTGTCAAACAGACCCTATATAAATATATATGGTACTTTGTTGGAATGGACACTTTGACCAACATGCCCATATCCATGCAAAAGTCCCGGGCCTATAAATGTACATATGTAGCCCCTTTTAAAATGATATCAGGTTAGACCTTTTAAAACTGCATTGGCTGTTTTCATTCAACAAGTTGACCTATATCAGGCCTAACACAAAACTTAATTCTTGCTTAGGCTTTTTATAGCTTAGCGTATTGGATTGAATCAACTTGTTTAGTTGTCTCCATATACCATTTAAAGCCAGAAAATAGGTTAATTCAAGAATAAATGCAACCAGTCTTTCAAATCTAAAAAAGAAGACACTGATTAAAAAGTTTTTCATAACGAGCCAAAAGCAGGAAAGATTATATGGGATAAAAGGGTAGCTCTGTATAAGCTGAACTCTGACTCTCAATCTCAGCAAAAAAGTGATACAGGCTGAATCTGTGTTCATGCTTGCCACATGAAATCACCTGAGGTATTCTAACTTTCAAGATAAGAGAAAACATTCTTAGAGAAATCAAAGATTTACATTTGGTGTCTCTTTTTATAATTCTATAGAAAGAGAATTTGCAGAACTAAAATTACAGTTAAGATTAATTATTTCCTACAATATATATCACTGCATTTCTGCAAAGCAAATAAGGCAGCATTAATGGATCACTCTTAATTTTTATCCAAACATAATTAGGGGTAGGAGAGTAGGCTACAAAATAATGAGGACAAAAGTCACCCAGTGAAATCCATCATCAACTGAGGACATGAACTAAGGGCCTCTCAGGTCCCAGACCTATTTACTAACCTACTGGTTTTTTGAAGCAAATTCTCCATAGGAAGATCCTCTTCCTATGGATGTTTATAGCTTCATTCCAAATGATCAGCTACACTTTTCCCTTGAGTAAGAAATTTGATTCTACTTTCAGGAAACACAGTTCAGTTCAGGATTCAACAAACTTCTGTTGTCTTGGAAATGAAGTTCCAGGCCATTCATACTTAAAGCAAAAGCAAAGTTAGAAGAAAAGAACTTTGAAGCCATATATAAACCCAGCGGTCCCCAACCTCTGTGCCATGGCCAACTGCCAGTCCACTACGTGTACAAGTTGAACTGCACACACGTGTGTTTGCATTGGCCCCAGATAGACTGCCAACTCACAAAGATTGGGGACAGCTGCATAAACCAATTATTTGAAATTGGCATTTCCCCCATATAAAGAAGAGGCTGGACAGAAATTGACAGAAACATAGAAAGCCAACAGCAGAAAAAGACCTAGTGGTCTATAAAGTCTGTCTCTTGACAGTTTTTTTATTTTTAATTGTTTTAATGTTTGTTGGATGATGGATATGTGTTTATCTCAAGCATGTTTAAACTCATTTACTGATGATTGACTCATTATCGCCACTGGAAGTTGGCTCCAAGCCTCCATTATTCTTTCTGTGAACTCATACTATCTAAAATTACTTTTGAATTTATTTCCCTCCTGTCAATTTAAGTTTAAGTTTATGTCCCTGGTATTCTTGATTTTTGTTTAATTTTAATTTTTATCCACGCATTAAAAAGCAATCCAGTAAACCCACTTTTTTGAAAACTTAAAAAATACCAAAACCTATGGCTCACAAAAAGAGAATTGAGATTAGGAGCTGTAAGCTCTCCTTATTGCAGTATGTATGCTAGATATATTAAAAGTAATCCTCTGAATCCACAATTTTCCATAAAATTCAACGCAACACTACATACCTGTTCAGTATACATTCACCTACAATCCAGGGCACATGAAAAGCAGAATTAGTAAGAAACAATAATATATTTTTGTTGATGATAAGTTATGTCCAAGTACTCATTAGTTTATAATACAGTTTATTTTTAAAACCAACATTTGCATTGTGAAATTCTACAAGAAGGAGTATCAGTTTAAAGTCACATTTAAATATTTAAGATTGTATTTTAAATTCTATGTACAACAAATCTTTGTACAATGGTTTTACTTAAGAATAAACATTATTAAAAAGTCTTTATAATCTATATTTGTTTGAAAGTGTACTGTTTGTACAGAGGGTCAGGACTTTTGTATTTTTAGGATCTCATATTCTTGGCAAATCTTACTTCAAAATGGCCCTGTCCAGAATGCTGAATTGCTTTGTATTCTTTGTAACAAATGCTGGAAGAAAAGGAAAGATCAGCATAAGTTTCAAACAGCTCAAAAGGAAAAGGGAAGTTGTTTGTCTAAAATATGCTTTGAACTAGGCAACACTCATATCCTACAGACATGGCAATGCCATTAAATATTTCTACTTCACAATCCACATAGTGGAAAATATCTCTTATAGCTCAGATATATTTTAACAATCACTTACCAAAAATGAAGTCTGAGGATATGATGCAGTGTAATGTGCTAATATAAACTGGCATATTGGACTTGTATCTATGAGGTCAGGAAGCATTTTGATGAAAGATTAGATATATAGAAAATGGTGTATTATTATCGAAGATACAGTACTGTAATGTGGATGCTATCTCGTTATAGACCTAGTAGTGGCTGAAATGTCTTATGCAGAAGGTCTGTACCCACAGCTGTTCTATAAATTATTTCTGCATTTAAAAAAAAATAACTCTGATTGTTGTGGCTTCTAAAAGCAAGTCATTATTATATCTGTGTTTAATAAGGTGGCAATTTGGTAGCTTCCTGATTCAGTCTGTGTTTCTGGAATATATATATGTGGTTATGCTATAATATAATAAGTATCATTCGCTGTAATGCTGGGGAGAAGCAAAAAAGAGACTGTACCATAAAGACTAGATAGTGCTTGAAAGATGGTAGATTGTAGACCAATGATTCAACAGTTTAACAAGGCAGAAATGTCACCTGGTGCCTTCTATGCAGCCACATAATTGTCACTGATTAATCAAAACTCGTTTTCTTCCAGTCTAGGAGCACATTCTTGCTTCTCTTTTCCACATAAAAAAATGCAACTAGGCATAAAGATCAGGTTGAATCTACAATCCATTTGGTTCCCACATAAATTCCAAATTAATTGGGAAGCTTTTTTTCTGCTGATCTTCTAATACCACTTGTTCGTTAACAAATATTTCAGCCCAGAAGACTACATAAGATACCAGACCAGAGATACACGTACACATACACCCAGCAACACTGCTTAAGTTTGCTATCTTCTTGTCAGTAAGGAAGCAGAAATATTCCACACAAGCTGGCATCATTAGGTGAGCTATAACTTTGCTGTATCTACTAGAGTACCAGCACTATAGTAATTAAAAGATAGAATTAACACCAGCTCAGGAGATCATCAATCAACTTTGGCAATATACTCCAAGAAAGAGGCAGGGCAGACTTTCTTCCCTACTGCAACTTCATGGATATTATGATTTCCAGCTGCCAGCTATGCATGTTAAGAAAGCTGACTACCTGAATGTCATACAGAGTCTGACTTGAGAGTCACATTCTGTATATATTCAACCACAATTTAAGGGTCACGCGGGCTGAGAGCTGAAGTTGAATCTTAAGGTTGCTAAGTATTGAAAAACACTGGTCTAGCTAACCCTAACCTTCACAACTTTCAGAAAAAGTTAAAAAAACATAGCTGGTATATTCTGTCATCTCTCCTGTCTTAAGTGACTAAGAGCTACGTATAATGGTAGGAATCTGCCTAAAAATTTTCTAGTAAAAAAATGCATCTATCATGATTACAGCATGGAAGAAGCAATTTGTTAGCCAGATTTACATTCAAAACTATTCATTATCTTAACTTCTCCCCAGTGCCATTCGTGACAGTTTGAAGAAAATTGAGAAGCATCAATGAGGTTGTTTAAGGTCTTCCCTGAAATTATAAATCTGTGATATTTGGAGTTAAAAATGGTTATTGCAATGCTTCACTTTCTGAATGAGCTGACTATGTGGGACAGTGCATGGCTATAGAAGGGATGTATACATGCACATATAATAGTTGTCAACATACATATTAGATGAGTTGACCTTTAAAAGAGTAAGTGTGCAATTAAGAGTTAATAGTACCATATATACTCATGGATAAGCTGAAAATGTTAGGTGCCAATTCACCCCCCCAAATTTGGATTGGTTTATCCATGGACGGACTTGCCTGCAGGTACTCTGATTAAGTTTTCCCCTCTGAATTCTTAAAGTACTTGTATGTATATCCCTTTCTACCCCCATCTGCAAATAAGCAGACCCTCAAATATTTAAGCAAAATCTCATTTTAAAAAATGTGCCACCCATGGGTAAACCAACTGTGAATATTGAAACAAATCAAAATTGCAAGTGTCAGTTTATCCATGAGTGGGACATTTTTCATGGTATTTTAGTGAGTAGCAAGAATATTTCAGGCCTAGCTAATCTACCTTCAGCTTGTGCAATGGGGTTGTCTGATGGCTTTGTCCTCCACACAATCAGATCAGTTATGAAATAAGGAGAAAAAATTTCATCCCTCCGTTCTATGCTTCTTAGTAGATGAAGCTTAGACAACCACAACAATTGTGGGATGCAAGAAGCAGACACCTTCATGGGAGATGGTACTTTGAAAAATGGGTTGATGTCCAAGCAAAACAATTCAAGGGTCAGATTACCAGCAGATGGGTTTATAGATGAGTATATACAGTATTGAAAGAAGCTGTTGGTTTGAGAAATGAAATCAGAAATAACATTCAAGGAGATGGTGATCACTTTTCTTTCCCTTGCTCATTTTTCTTCCTTGCCCATTTTCTTTCCTTCTTAGCTCTAGGAAGTGGATATTTAATGTCCAAATAAAAGGTGATAGCATGCAAGCTTCCTTCTCCATTAACAATGGCACTCACTGCAATTAACTTAATTCCTTTCCACATTTTCCTCAGACCATAACTGAATGTGAAAATGCCTCCAAATCTACGACAGATGCTGCTACTGATGATCATGGCACAGATTCAAGTCAATGGCACAGATTCAAGTGCAGAATCCCAGGACGGGAGAAAATAGTGTGTTACAAAGCCTAGGATACACTCCAAATGATTTATTTTCAAAGCTGAAGTTCACATCTACAGATGAATAACGCATACTGTTTGTTGCAATTCTCTTTGATTCATGTCCCATTCTGGACATACCTAAAGAGGTTTAGATGCCTGGTTTGAAGGAAGAAATGCACTGGTGAGCAGACTATCCTCCATGATCCCTCCTAGTCCAACTCTATGGATATACAGCGGCATTCTTTAACTCGTGTGATCCTCTTTTTCTTGATTGGAGGTTGCATTTCCGGGCAGGACAGTGTAACCACCATGGTGGTAAATCTCTTTGGTTTGCAGAATGAACATGATTGGAAGGAGCCTTCTTCCCTATGGATATGCCTTGGGATATAGAATGAATTGCACTGGCCATAACAGAACCTATTAATGATGGTTTGGCTTCTGCAGCCTTCTTCTTGGATTGTTTGCTTAAGCGGCTGCGTTTTGCACCAATCCCTTTTCAGATACTTTCGTTCTGTGACATGCAATGCCTCTTGGCTTGATTCCAGCACCTCTTCAGTAGATTTGGCCTTCTCCTTTCTCCGGGGTCTGGAACCTGCTTGTGGTGGTGGTGGCTGCTGGGTCTGTTCGGAGTCATTGGGTTGGGCTTTGTCAGGAGAAGGGATGGTTCCTTGTGATCCATGGTTCCTCTTAGTGCCCTCTGCTGAGGGCAGCAGAAGACTGAACAAAAGGAGGACACCAACAGCAGAAACTGTGTGAGTCATTCTAAGAATAGAAAAAGACATATTATCAGATTGTTTTCTACCAAGCAAAACATATATTCAAATCTACAAAAAAATGTCTATGCTAGAGAAATTCAGAAATTTAAATCTATTTATGTTATGCTTACCAACAAACAATCATAACATCAAGTTAATATACTGGACTTCATTATTTGAGTCAAGTCAGTGCTGCAAAATTTGAATGTTTACATGAATAGACTGTGGCAAATAAGTATTACATTAAGTCTTCCAACCGAGGTTATTTTATTCACCCAGGCCCTTGGGGTAAGACCAAAACTTGGGTAAAACCAAGGAAAGCAAATAAAAGTTCAAATATTCATGAAAATATTTTAAATGAAGCTTTATGCTTTCATACAAAGTTCCTCCATGAGATTTTAAAATTTATTTCATTTCTTTAAAGATCTGCAAAATAAATTTTGTTCCCACCTTTTTTCCACTACATATCTAGATTCAGATTCCATAAATTGGATTTGCGGTAGCATAATTATCACTCAACACACTGAATTGCCAGTCTCAATGACAGGATCACAATAAGGGATTTGTGGCTGAAGAGAATGGATTTTTTAAAAAATTAGAAACTTGATTTTCAATAAAATTAGTTAAAGAAAAACAAAAGTAACACCAGCTACCTATTATACAGCGGGGCCCTAGAGAAATTGAGAGCCAGACTGCATGGTCCATTAATGTAACTTCTAGTTGATTACATTTTTTTTTCTTTTCCAATTCGCAGTATGGGGATGCGGGGGGTGGGGGAGCACAAAAAGGGTTAGGATGATGGCATGTTTTTGCTCTCACTGCAAAAGATTATGGCCCCTCTATCTACTGGTGCTGTCTTAGATTAGGATTTTACGAGGAGCAAAATGATTTAATCTTTCCACATATACATTGCTTAGATCTGTTGGGAATCTGGGAAAGGAAAAAAATATTTCAAAGAATAAAACATATTATATTTAGTTTGGGTCCTAAATCACACAACTCCAAAAGGAAACAATGACCAATGCAGCGTTAAATCGCTAATGAAAGAATGCCGCTATGACTAACAGATTCCTTAAATATTGGAACATCTTCCCTGAGGAAAATGCAGAAAGAAAACAAAAATGTGCTTGCCAAGCCTACTGGCTTGAAGATGAGTTGCCTGTGAACAAAACTCATTTAGACAAACAAGTTCAGGTCATTAATTTAAGAAAAATATTGCTACAATAAAATAGAGTTTAACTTCTAGTTAAATGCAATATAGTTTCTGAACACAACATATTAAGCATCTAAACCAAAGGGTAAAATTAATGTTTATTCTAGTGCTGTTGCATTTTGCATTTCTTGGCCTCCAGTCAGGCTTAGGCCATAATTTTCCTATTACTTTACATGTTTCTTTTAGGATGTAATTACTTAATTTTGTTTTAGAAATTTCAAAACTTTTGTTTTCTCAGATCAGCATGGGCCAAAATAGTCTATATGTAGACTTTGGCAACTACTGTACTCCTAAATTATAATTGGCAAGTAATGTTAAATCCTCAGCATATGAATCTCATGCTTATGGTGTACTGTAGTAAACCCTCAATTTAAAGGGTTTGTTTTTTTCAATTGGTAGCTTTTTACACTCCTGACTGGGTTTATATGACATCAAATCCCAATCCAAGTAATCTTTCTTTCGTAAAAAGCAGGTTGCATTTATTTATGACACAATCATGTTAAACAGATTTCAAATTAACAAAAGGAGAAATGACAAGAAAGAAGAGACAAAAGCGAGATAAACAACAAATTAAAATAAGTATGAAGAGATTCTCTGTGGAAAGAGAAAGATCTAGGAAAGAAAACTGAGGACACAGATATGATTTAGCAGGAACTGAGATAAACAGGACTTGATTAAACCCCAAGGTATCTGACAGGCCCCAATAATGTTAATACCACATCCCCAGTTACCCAGAATTTGGCCAGTTCTTAAGATCCAGAATAAGCATTAGATTTCAGATTAAGTAGTCAGTGGAACTCCAGTTCCATTAAATTAACTTCTCCAGTAAGTTATAAGAGTTTTAGATACAGCTCAGATTTATACAGCAATTTAACAGGTAGTCGAGATCAAGCTATTCAGATTCACTTCTTCTCACTTGCATCCTTCCAAAATGTATGAAATACATGTGTGTGTATTTTGGTACCCAGTAGATCCCGGGCCCATGTGACTTTCACTAATTCCTGAATCAGTGAAATATCTAGCATATTCCCTCTCTCTCTCTCTCTCTCTCTCTCTCTCTCTCTCTCTCTCTGGACACATTTTCTGAAGTCCTAGCTCTCTGAGGAATCTAATACTAGGAAAACTTGTAAGGAAATAGAAATAGGTGGATAGACTGCATTACAGCAGAGATAAGTGCACTATTAGTAAATCCAAGAGAGACCAAATTTGGGGCAGATCATTTGTGGGGAAAGTTGTTGCTAAAAACCACATAGATAAAAATCAAAACTAACCCAAAGGCATAATTTTTTCTCCACTTCCAACAGACCTGCAGCTGATTGGGCAACAACAACCTGACTTCACACCTGCTGCGAGCCTCAGCAGCATGTCCACCTTCCTACTCGCCTCCACCTAGATTTAAACCAATATTTTTATCAGTTATTAATCCTCCCTACTTGAATCAGTCTTTAATATGAAGCTAATATATGCTCAGTCTTGCAGGGAGAATAGGAAAGGAAAAGAAAGATTGTATTATGGATACAATGTTCAATAATTACTTATGGGACCAAAAAAGGAATCCTTCCGGTCAGCTTTGCTTCTATTCTAGCCTGATGACCTGGATTGTTCACAGGTAGGACACAATTGAGTTATTCTCATCAGTGTATGTTACAAATTTGCCATGAAATATAGCGATATGATCATCTTTTATTTTGCTTGAGGGTTTTCTTTTTTTGATGTGACATCAAAGGTGGAGGGCACAATACCAGTGATGATCTCTCTCTCTCTCCCTCCTCCCCCCCATCTCTCTCTCTGTATATGACATTTTAGAGAAAATATATTAACAGGAAGAACAAAGAAAATACAAGAGTAGAATGCAAATGAGTAAACAAGGATTTACAAGTGTTAGAAATAATTTTAGTCTGTTATTAATTATGAATAACTATTGAAAAGCCTAGAAATATAAATTCATCACAGTAGAAATTAAACATATCTCTAAAGCAATTGCTAAACTAGCAACAGCATTCTGAGATACAAAGCAAACACAATGATAATGCCCTGCTGGCATCGTCACAATTGCAAGGTTTTTGGGTTGCAGTACATTACTAACCTTTGTAAGCCTGTAGTCTTGCTCCTTCTTTTAATTTTTCTTTTCTAATTAAACAGCTAGAGAGAGAAGGACCTGAACTAATGGCTGTTAATGCTTTTACAGACAGACTCAATAAAAACTGAATTGTTAATCTGAATCACAGATCTGTCCTGGGGATGGGGAGATGGGAGACTATATTGTCCTAAGAAAGAGTTTACAACACTTTTCTTAGCAGTAAGACCAGATGTTTCTTTGAAACTTAAAAAAAAATATACTGAAAGAATAGCATTCTACCAAGAACAAAGTTTTTTCTTAAATTTCAAATTAAATTGAATTTCGAGATTATAAACTCCCAACTTAGAATTTCCTTTTCTGCTGTGGAACAATCCTTTATAAAGGGATGATTTGGGTGGTATTGGGTTTTTTAGTTTTTTTCAAGTGAGTTTGAAAAACTGCCTGAGCAAGTCCTTGAAGTTTTCTTGGCAAGGTCTTTCCAAAGGGTTTGTTAATGCCCACTTTCTAATGCTGAAAGACAGTGAGTGGTCTAAAGTCACCCAGTTAGCTGTATGCCTGAGATGAGACTAGAACTCATGAGCTCACCTTTACACCAAATTGGCACTCAACAATAAATATCATGGGATCACCTATAGACATGTTCTATTGAAACTCATGCAATTGGTATTCTTTTTGAAAACTAATTTATCTATTGAGGAAATTATTTAAATTTCACCTTTTCTGTGAGAAATCAATGCAGATGCCTTTTCCCCAAATTTCATTCTAGTAGTAATCATATGAAATAGGTTAGGATGAAAGATAACTAATCCAAAATCACCAGGAAACACTTTGATTTGATAGGAACCTGATTCTGAGTCCCCTCAAATCAGGTCAAACATTTAAACTTGCTTTAAAAGATGGAAACAGACATAACAGCATGCAAATAATCAAAGATATATTTCAGAACATCTAATTCTAGTGCGAGAGTCCACTATTACAGCATCTCCCTAAGACAGCTTCTGTTTGAGCATTTCTAGTGATGGATTTCTAGTGGTGAATGAGAGCCATTACCACTCAGTCTCTGTTGAACCAATTTATCTTACTGTCAGTTAATTTTTCTGATGTCCTACTAATCTGTAATTTGAACTCACTTTCTTGTCCTGTCATCGTGTTGCCTTTTCCATAGTAAACATATCCAACACCTTTGAATATTCCTTTTTTTCCTCCAAGCCCTTTATTATCTAGGTTAGTTTTCTTTGGGACATACCCCTGGTTTTCACTGTCTAAACTATGGAGATCAGAGGTAACAATGACTTCTCTTGATCTAAACTATACTAACTGTAAGATTGCATTCACTTTTTCATTCAACTGCATTCTGCTATTAATTTAAATTTAGCTTGTGATCCACCAAGACAACTCAACTTTTTGCCTATACTGTTGCTTAACATGGTCCCCCTTCCATACTAAATTCTTCCCAGCCAAAAGGAAGACTTCAGATTTGTCTCTGCTGAAATTCCTCTTCCTTAGTTTGATTCAATGTTCTAATGCATTAACATCCTCTTGAATCTTGATTCTGAACTCATTTGTAAAATGATGAAAGGGTTTTCCTTGGATCTAAATCTGGGTATAAGAGTGTCTCCATAGAAAAAGCGGTTAGTGCTTCTGTTCTAACTTCTGACTAAAAGATATTACACGTGTATCTTATCTTTGCCAAAGAAATCTTAATCAAAACACAGTAATCATTTTGATCTATGCAGATTGTCCATGCTATATTGGAGTGGATAAGCAACACAGAATCCTCTGAGCCTTTCTACAGTATAGTACTGTATCTAGCAACCCTTGTTAAGAGTGTTTTTTTAAAAAGGTGCTGACCTGAGTTTTCTAGAGTTACCCACTTAGAGGGGGACCAGAAAACCAGAAGATCAGATGATGGCAGCAGGGACTTAATTTTTGCTTCACCTCTTTCTTTAGCAACTTTAGTAGCATGAAGAGAGTAAGAAACAAAGCAGAATCAAGAAAGGTAGGGGAGAAGAGATGGGGTAAAATATTTTGGGTGGTTCACTTTGGCTTTGTTGACAGCTGGACTGGAAAAATGTTGTGTATTGGATTTGCTTACAGTTAACATGGTATGTAGCTTTCCTCCCTGTACTTTATGTGTCCTAATCTGATATCCTTTAAACTGGCTTTGTACCTAACTGTCCTTCCTCCAAATAAGGTTTTTTTTGAGAACTTGTTCTCTTTAAAGGGGTAATTGTCCCTCTTCATAATGTTAAGTTTTCGTCTTTTGTTCAGACTAGTATACTGGGACCACTTTATGCCTTCCAAATGTGGTTTTGCTAATAGTGAACTGAGATATGGAATGACAAATTTTATATTTGTTAATTAATATAATGTTTAGGCTCAGTATGGACTTTTTGCTGGCACCTGGATGGGAGAACACATTACTTATCAGATTGGCCTATTTGTTAAGAGACACTTATGGGATGAATTGGAGTAGCTTTATATTTGTTAATCATGAGGTGAAAAGATGGTGAAATTGCTTATACTTTTGATGAGGATGGGAATTCTCTTTCTTGTAATAGAAGTTCTCTATTTTTTTTTCTTTTTGAACCTCTTGTTCTATTTTTTCTTTTTCCGTTTTGTTTTTTCTTTCATTGCTGTAGTTAAAACTTTTTTTTTTCATTTTTTAAAGAAGTAGCTGAATCTGGGCGGGAGGCCGTTGCTCTTTCTTTTAACCTATTTGCATAGCTTGTCCTAGAAACCTCCCTACAAAATTAGAGGCCAGCTTGCCGGAATAGCTTCCTCCTCCTGTCCGCAAAAGTGATAGTTCCTCTCGCCGACCTTTCCGTGTGGAAGCGTTACTTGCGTTGGGCCGCGGAAATCTACCCAATTCCCACCGTGCCTGCAGAAACGTCAGCTTATCGTTGGCTAACCGGCGTCAAAAGCAGATGCTTCTCGCTTTCCGTGGCATCGTGGGAACTCTTACCTGAGTGGAAAATAACCTTACAACAAACGTGGTACGAGTGACTTGCGGCGTGACCTGCAATAAGCTCGCAGGGTGCAATAGGATTGTGTGTTTGTTGGTTGGATTTTTGTTCGTTGGTTAGGGATTTTCTGCCTTCATTGTGAGTTGTATTGTGAAGGGGGGGGGGAAGGGGAGGGGGCGCACGAAGCTCCGGAGGCTCAGGAAATCTCATTGTTGTACTCCGACAATAGATCTGAATCTGAATCTACCGAGCGAAATTAAGGGGTTTTGTCACGGCTGCAAACGGCCCGTGGCGGGAAAGTTGTACGCAACTATCCACGACGGCTGCTCCCTCAGCGTTCCGACTAGCAAAGGAAGCTTTCGGCTTGCAAAACACCGCAAGGGGCCCCCATTTCGAGAGACACTTTGCTCAAATCTCCCCCTTCTGCGCCACCGCCGCCTTCCAGACAACTTTACTCGCCTTCGCGACTCGGCCGCAATTGGTACTCGAGTGTAAACAATGTTCGGTAATTTCCATAATTAAGGTGCCGCTTTATTAATTCAAGTGCCAGCGCGGCGGACACGAACCTCCTTTGAGACGCGGAAGACGCCACACTTAAAAACCAATCGCAGGATTTACTCTGGGCAGAGTTTACCGGGCGTTGCGTCCGCCTCGTAACCCGGCAGGCAGAAGGGCGAGACGCGCGGGCTCGGAAGCCAAGCTTGACGGGGGAACGTTAGGGGGGAGGAAGGGAAATGCTGGCTGCTGTCTCTGCCCCTGAGCGAAGGGCTCAAACTTTGAGGAGATCGAAGCGATCGTTCCCCACGTTACACACCGCGGGGACAGTCTCTGCTAGAGACTGAGAGAACGCCTGCAACGCACTGAATGGCTGAGCTTGAATAGTCAGTCACAGAAGTCCATTGTCTACCTTCAGTAACCCCGGCGGCTCTGCCCTGGGAGAGAAACCCCTGCTAGGTTTTTCTCCCGGTTAGTTCACGTGCACGAGCCTTCGTTTGAAAGCTCCCACCGAGCACCCAAGAAAAGAACAACCTCCTCTTCTCCAACTCGGGTAAACCTCCCTATTACCACAAGTATAAAAAGCCCCCCATTCCCCAGTAAGGCCAATCTTTCCCGCGCCATCAATAATGCTAAAAAGTCGTTCGTCTTTTTTTTTTTCCCCCGCCTTCCCGAAAATAAAAGCCCGCTGAACCTGGTCTGCCAAGATGGCTCGATTTCCCCCCGGCGTTTGTTCCCACCTTCCCGAACAAGCTCGGCACCACGTCTCGAGCACGCCCACGGACTCGGCTGCTCTCTTCGAGAAATGCAGCCCTTGGCTTTCCTACTCCCGTCTGGAGCGTCGAAAGCCAACTGGACCTGCTCGCTACCCTCACCTGCGACGGTTTTGGGGAAAAAACCGAGCTTCGCCCTGCCTCTTCCCGCTGAAGGCGCCTCCGTCCTCCCCCTGTCTTTCGGATTTGGGAAGCCGCGCGCTAGCTGCATTTAAATCTGCAGCTGAGAGGCCCTCCGTGTCAATTGGCTGAGGCTCCCAACCACCCCCTAACCGCTTCCAGCCCCGCGCCGCCAGGGTTGGCGCTCCCCGCCCTCAAAAACAACACAAAAAAAAAAAACCACCGGCCACAATGCTACTACCGTATTCACACGCTGTGGTGCTAGAGTAAGAAGCTTTTCCCGCATACGGAGACAACACATGCAGGTCCTACATCTGGGGTGGAGCAGGAACGCGCGTGAAAACGCCGTTTCTCTTCCATCCCAACCTTGATTTTGCGAAGGACTGTGACGATTTCTTCTTAGCTGGCTCTGTAGTTTCCAGTTCGAGCCCCTTACAAAATTGCTGATGGGCATGTGGCCAGGAGCAGTTCCCTGTTGTTGTTGTTTGTTTGTTGCAGCCTTGTTTCCAGTGCTTAATTCTTGTTGTGCAACGTTGTAGAAATAATTTATCCACATCCCCCACGACAAGGAGCACTGTAAGAGGGCACTGTGCCAAAAGCAAGATTTCCAGCCTCAGATTTCTAGCTATGAACGTTAATCTTGGAATAATTATCAAAGCAGGATCCTTGCCGGTATCCCATCCTATAAAATTCCTGAACAAGAAGCTTTGTTAGGTTTTTAAAGTTGCATCGTGGAGCATTTTTTAAAAATGTCTTTGAGTCTGTGAGACTTAACTGGACAAGCCCTGTAGTTTTCTTGGCAAGATTCAGAAGTGATTTGCCAGTGCCTCCTTCCTGGGGCTGAGAGAGAGTAACTGGCCCAAAGTCACCCAGCTGGCTTTGGCCTAAAGTGGGTCTCCCAGTTTCTAGATTGATGCCTTAAGCCCCTGTCACACTGCACCAATGGATGGAAAGAGGATATATAAGGGAGAAAAACACTTGCCATCCCTTGGTTAACGCGATGCTTCCGTTCTGTACTCACTGCCTCCGTTTTTCATCCTCTC
>BHFT01044653.1:0-38567 GCA_004320025.1 Laticauda laticaudata
CCGAGAGAGATTCATTTTCATTTTTGGTTTGCTGGATCTCTCTCTATCTCTGCTACTCTTCTCCTCCCTCCATCTCCTCCTCTAACCTCTCTGAAATTAATGTTTAACAGGTTAGCAAATTTAATTCTGTATCTTTTCTGCCTCTTCTCTCTTTTCTGGCACATCTCCATGAGGCACTTCTGTATATTCATACTCACTTCTAAGATAGTTGGTTCCGGATGCGGAAATTTGACGAGCCATCATTGGGCCAGAGCTGCGATAGCCCGCATAAAAGCGCCGCGGCTTCACCTAGAGGACAGTTTCTAGAGAGAAAAATAAAAGAATAGAAGATCAACTGGTCTTGGGTCTCTTTTCCTACAATGCAACACTGGATGAAGGTGGATATTTCGAGCACAAAGGAGCCCAGTTGTGCATGTGCAAGTGAGGACCAATGAACAAAATGCCAAGAACAACATCGCGCAACCTGCACCATTCAACTGCAACTGAAAGACTGGATCCTATATCGAAACCGATTCCTCATGTTTCTATGAGGAGCGATCTTCAAGGAATATCTGAACATAGCGAAGTAAGCTGTCTTCCTCACCACTTGCGGTCCCACAGTATTCAAATTGGCAAAGGCATTTTGGATTATCACGTTACGATGTAACGAAAAATGCTGGGATGGACTTTAGAGATAATTACTGCGTAACCCATTATGCACCAAAAACCAATTTTTCCCCCATGCTCATCAAAAAAGATCACAAGTTTTAATGGTCGCAACCAAGAGGAAGACGAGGACATTGGAGTTTTTGCCTAGCACTACAGAGACTATTGCAGGCAGCCAAATTCCTAAACATTGGATCGAGGCCATGCAGGACCGCATGGTCGTCGGATAAAGGACTTACGCTACTGCGTTGACTACAACAGACCTAGAATAACAATTACATGGGGCAAGTAGACAGAAGCCCCGCCAGCAGAAGGCAAACACAAAAATTGACAGCCACCATTGCGACGAAATGAATAAATTAATAAAGGTAAACCCACAAAACGACACTATGAAACACGCACGAATAAGAAAACGCAGAGGAAACGGCAAAAATATCCACCACCACAACACCACCACCGAGGACAGTGAATCCCTATCAGAAGATCGAAGAGCGAAGATAGAAGAGGTAAATCAACGCCTGTCTGCGAAAAAGGCTAGATGGGAGCGAAAGTGAAAGCGAAGGTCCAGAATTCGCGTTGTGCGGAGTTGCACGGGAGACATCCCATTGCCAAATGCCGTTTTCGATGCTATTTGCAGTTTGGTGAACAGCGGGGACACATAGCCTAGGGCATCTGAAACAAAAAATAACTATAGCCCTAAACAAAGATGGAATACACCTCCCAGGAAGAAGAAAAGCAAATAGGGAGCTGGTGATCAGAAAAACAGAAACATATAGAAATAAAACAATAACTATTGGACACTCAACAATAACTATTGGGACATTCCAACTCACCAATCGCGAAAAAGGTACTATTGTGCAAGTCACCAAGAAGGTCACCATGCCAAGATGGAGTGTGGATTTCAGGTCGATTTATCGAATGGTATTCGTATGGAATATCCCTACAATAAGACTAATACCGTGATGATAAGAACAGAGAAGAGCTAGAAATACAAAATACTCACACTAAAAGACTACCAGGGAAACAGAAATTCCTGTAGTATAGGAACCTGGACATTCAAGCAGTTAATAAAAAACACAACTAAAGCCTTCCTTTAAACCATAGTCAAGCTCTGGGATTAGTCCCACCTACTGGACTACAAATTGGTTTGCACCATTTGGAAATTGGTAGTAAACCGGAATAAATAACATCACCTGAGACATCGACTGGTAAAGAGAACTGATGAGAAAGAGAATTCCAGGACGTTTCAACAGAGAACTGGGTAAGTACCAAGGTCCCTATCTCATTTAATTTTAATCGCAAATATAGCCCCAATAAGTGCTAAAGATGAGGCCGAGTTCTTCCTCACGTTTAAACCAAAATTCAATGAAACAATTAGATAACCTTATCGCACAAGGGTGTATTAGAAGACCAACTGACACGCGAGGTTTTGGAAACCCCAATTGTTACCTCCTATTAAACCAGATGGGCCCGTACGTTATGCTGTGGAGACTACAACAAAAGTTGCTAAGTCTCATGCGCTACAACATACCATGCGCTAACCAACACAGTGCATACCTAGTTTCTGGTGGTACAGAAGCAGACCTTATTACAGTTTTTTGGGGTGTAGAATCTTCTGAATGGACCTTGCACAAAGCCTATCCAACATTACCGTTGACCCAGATAACAGCGCGAAGCACAAACAACTGTGACTCACAGGGGGGCCATTCAAATGCAACAGACTGCAATGTGGACGTTAGTGTGTACCCCAGGGACTCATCAGAGCTAATGGAACACCGTATTGCAAGGAATAAAGGGGCGTCGGCACCATACTTTTACAACAATATTTAGTATAGCCAAGGACAAAGGAACAATGAAAACGACCGCCTAAGGGGGTCCCTTAAAAAAAATTAAAGAGGCAGGACGAAAGTTAAAAAAGAAGTTGCCCAATTACCCACCAACAGCAGTTGAATTCCTGGAGATAGATCTCATAAGACAAAGAAGGGATCCATCTCCCACTGAAGAAACAATAAGGCAGAGCAATAAGAAGTTTGCCCAGACGACCGCGAAAACTAAATACACGATTTACAAGTACTTTTTTTGGACTTTATTAATTTTTACGATGTAGTTTTACTCAGAAAGCAACAATAGGAACCACTGCATCAGGTTGCTTTGATAAGGAAGCTTCCGTGGTATCTGGGGGAATGAGAAGAAACAACAAGGCACTTCAGGAAAGTAAAAGACTTAACTTACATCAGACTGGTTGTGCTAATGACAATATCCAGCGAAACCCTTTCCAACTAACATTATACAGCAATGTTCACCCATTTCGCATCGTGCCATTACTCAGTCCAACATGACCCGATGGAAAGAGAGCACCTATCGCATTCATATTCAATCAGCTCTATAAAAATGGCGCAGAATTACAATGCCACTTAGATAGAGAGGCATTGGCCGCCAACTAAAACAGGGAGCTAAAACAGTTCCACGAGTATATCTATGGCAGAAATTTTTCACTGTGACAGATCATAAACCTCTTCTAGAATTCTTCACGAGAATACAAAGCTACACCTAACACATACTCCTGTCACTGCGGATAATTGAGGTGGTCCCGAAGTTCCTCGCTGCCTATTAACTACAACTTGATCTATCCGACCAGGACGAGCAAATCATAACAGACACACTGGATTGCCTTCAGCCGTTCCCCCCCTTACCTGATTTAGAAGATGATCCTGCCACCAACCACATCAACCCTGCAAATCGAGACCGTGGCAAACCTACCATAACAGCAACAGACATGCTGGGGACAAACCGTGGAAAGACAGAAACCTGCCTGATCTTTAAATTGGATAGGTAAGGGGCCAGAGATGCTGTGTGACGAGTTGTTATAATTGTTTTTTGGAAAAGTACAAACGCGAACTGTTGTTATCATTAAAAGTGTGTAATATCTATGGGGGGATAGGTGATTCATACCGGAGCATATTGAGGAAACGGCATACATTGAGTTATTGCATGAGGGTCACCCTAGATATTGTCAGAATGAAAAGGTCCCTGGCTAGAGTTATGGTATGGTGGCCAGCGGAGGATAAGGATACTGGGGAAGGGTCCGCGCAACGTGCAAATGATGCTCCAAAATCTAGACCTGCACCCCCTTCTGCCCTTGGCACGTCGCTATTGGGAAACACTAGGGGCCCATGGTCTAGAATACACATTGAATGTTTGCAGGACCAACTAAAGACACACATTCTAATAGCTGGTTAGCGACACTTACTCACAATTGGCTAGAGGTAAAGCAGTTAATGCAGCTCAACTACAACAGAAGCTGTTATAGAACAACTAAGGATAGCTTTTACAACACATGGCATGCCGGATTAGTTGTATTTGTCAAGGGACCGAATTCACCTCTGCAATAACATTGAGAAGTTCCTAGCTGAACAAGGATATATGCAGTCACTAACAGCTGCGCGGTGGCTGGCTATGAACAAATGGGCGGAACGCAATGGTCCTATTATCTACAAGGAGAATACTACACAAATTGGAACTGACATACGGAAACGATATCTAAACTACTGATACAAAATATACCCAAAACTACAAGCAAATAACAATACACCAAACACTAAGCAACAAAAAAACTAAGAACCTCCAACACCATAGAAGAACTAAAATCAAATATGCACACATCCAATATAAGCCCTGAAAAGCCACAGATTCCTCCAGTAAATGCCGCACATTCAAAACAGGGACCTAGTCTACGCAAAAAAACTCATGGGGGAACCATTATGGATACCGGCAAAACAATAACCCAAATAACAGGACCCCGGTATTCTACAGGGTAAGAGACAGAGGATGGAAAGAACTGGAGGAGACAACATAGACCAAATCAGATCGAGGCAACACTGGAGAAACACTAACAATTCAGGGTGAGGAATGGAAAAACTTACACAAACAAAGGAATCGCCTCAAATATTAAACAAAAATAGCCAAACCAGAGAGGGGGAGACCCCTCAAACACAAACAAGAGGGGAGGGGAGACTCCACAGAGTAAAAGAAGTAACAAAACAAACCTAACGATACGAGGGCTTTACAAAACCAATTACTATAACATGGCTAGTCCACGATGGAAATCGCAACAAACACGTACCTGAATGCCATAGAAGAAGAAGACAACTTGGGGAGACTGGAGCAGGCTTCAGAGAACCATCAAGAAGCCACTCCTGGCGGGAGCAGCCGAACCGACTCAACCAGCCAGGAAAGGCCTGGCGGGAACGGCATGGTTGACTCTACCTTCCAGGAGACTCCATGGAAGAGAATGGGAGAAACAGCAACCCCGTCCGAACAGTCCTGAGACAAACCCACGACTGAATTGCGCAGGTCCAGTCAAAACCATAAGAGCCCCACCTATTTACGTGACTACGTTACATAGGGGAGGCCTAATTGGTTGGACTGGACTACATGGGGAGGGGTGTTATATATTTGCATACTCACCTAAGATAGGTTGGTCCGGATGGCGGGAAATTTGAAGAGCCATCATTGGCCATGAGCCGCGAGCAGCCTGAAGGCTGCCGCAGTTTCGCTGACAGACAGTTTCTAGAGATAAAATAAAAAGAATAGAAGATCACCTGGGTCTCGGGTCTTTTTTCCAAACTCAACACTTCCCCTTTTCTCTTCCTCCTTTTCCGCCTGAAGCCCGGTCTCCTTCGGGCTCTGACTGAACAACCAGCTTTCCTTCTGGTGACCTTAGTATTTATATACATAAGATATCAGTGTTCAAAGTATGAGGCAGGGATAGGAGATTCTCATAAGTCCAAAAACTCTCTCTCGTGTTACTCTTTGTTGCTCTGATTCTGGCACTCTGAGCACTGATAATATTTTACTTTTCCCATATCAACATATACATCTCTAAAATATAATCAAGCTATGTGAACTTCATTATTAGCTTGTTGAAAGGAGCAATTTCAAGATTTTTTTGGTTGGGTTTGTGTTTCACGAAGCCAAAGTGTGGTTTATTTATCTATGATTTAGATATTGTGTGAAGAAAACCATTGTGGTTTTTATGAATCACGATTTAGAGCTCAGCATGGAGTCTGACCCCAGCCAACAAGGGTTCAACATTACTTAATGTGAAATGTAACTACAATGCCTCACATTTCAATTTTGCTTTTCTTGTATTCAATATATCTTTGTGTAATTCAAAATGAGTAAAGATATTTTCTTACATTAATTTCTGTTCTCCATGAAACTGAAATATATTATTTTATCTGTCATTCAGAATTTTCAAAAGATTTTAATGAATATTAAAAAGAATTGAAGCTAGCATGAGAAGGCATAATTCATTTTATTAGTATAAGCTGGGAAATTATAGCATATTTAAATGTTGAAGGCACAACATTCTGGTGGAGAATGGATGAAAGTCCAGTTCTCCAGAAGAAGTCAAACAGATTGCTCATAACAAATTCACAGAGAGGACATAGAGCAGAATGTAAATCTCCATTTACAATTTAATAGTATTCATTAGTATTGCATTAGATTACTGCTGTATGAAAGAATCATAATAATGAAGTAGCTCCCAGCAATTTTTCAAAAGTTCTATTTCTTCATACTTTCTCTAATATGAAACAAACAAATGCAATTGGAAGTCTTTCTCATTAGAATTGCCTCTGCCCATACCAAATATTCTTCTGTCCTCTGGTCCTTTTTTTTTTTTTTCCTTTTGTACTTTCCTCCATTGNCTTTTTTTTTTTTTTCCTTTTGTACTTTCCTCCATTGCCATTTTCTATTTAATTGCACTGAGGAATCGGTGGTGATACAGTTGGGAGTCTACGGTTCAGGAGATAACTATGATCAGGAAACAAAGACCTAGCATCTGGAAGTCTTCAATTTCCGCTGAGTCTCCTTGTGATCTGAAAAGCCACTGTGTCTGAGGACAGGAAGAAACACAGGCATAAATACTGCCTCAATTGTCCTAACACAATTATCAGCACTTTAACAAAGGGAGGAAATCCTGTTATCATAGTCCTGAAATGTCTTCTCAACTCTAAATTAAAATAACCGGCATGACAAAGTTAATGTGGTAGTAAGTACTGTCCAGATAGTCCCAAGGACTGCAGAACACGTTTCTTTATACAGACTCTGATATTTACGTAACCAGGGAAAGGAGAGAAGAGGTGCATGTGAAGATTGGTTTAACTTGAATAAAATTTTACACTGCAAATATTTTAGGCAGAATCAGTTGCCCCTGGATTCTCTTTATCTGCTGGCTCGTTTAATTTCCAAGGGTGAATTAGAAGCAGAAGGAAATGGAAAGAGATTCCCTGGCACCTAGCAAAAGAAAGGTTGTGTCTTTCAGCTCAGACCTCTTTTGTACCCAAGAAATATTTCCATAAGCAGCTACAGAGTTTGTCATCTGGGATGCACAGTGACACACAAATGACTTGAACAGGGAGCTTGAGTGGAATCTGAAATTTTCAGAAAGCCCTTGCTCTCATGGGGAAGGTCTTTAGATGGATGGTCCCTGTGTTGGCAAGTGTGCTTACTTCTCTCTCTCTCTCTCTCTCTCTCTCTCTCTCTCTCTCTCTCTCTCTTTCTCTCTCTCTCTCCCTCCCTCCCTCTCTCTCTCTCTCTCTCTCATCAGAATGATAAAAAATATAGAGGCCTCTGCTCCCTGGAGACAAGGGAGAAATCCAAGACCTCTCAAGTATTACAGAAAGAGAACTTCATACATTTCCAAACTTAAATCATTATAGGTGAGGAAAATGGGATTTCTTTAAAGCATTGGAAACAACATTAAAGTAAGAGAAGAAATAAATTAGCTGGAGGGGAAAGGAGATTAGACAGAAAGAGGTACTCCTTTTAAGTGAAGAGTGATAGTGCCTTATAACCAACACATCATTTAATCTACTGCAACTACTGTTCTGTATGGAACTTGGTAGGTTCCAAATCCCTCGTTCTGATTGGCCAAAAAGGCCACTTATGGATTGGTTCACTAGGAACCAATCTGGGAAGCTGCCAAGTGGCGGGAAGAATTAAACAAGTGTCATTGGCCACAAGCTGGCAGGCAAGCCGCTATATAAAGGGCTGCCGTGGCTTGACATGTCAATAATCTGTTTGCCTAACGATTAATAAAAAAGAGTTGTTGTTTGGACCGTCTCATCGCGTTCTTAAGACGAACACTGGCATGAGGATAGAGTTTGTAGAAAGCTAGAGACCGAAGCGTTGCGATCTGAACCGAGTGAATGAGATGGCCACACACGCGCGCCTCACTTACCTTTCATCTGAGGGGAGGATTGGAATCGTATATCGATCGCTTTTCTTAGTTTCTAAAAGCAACGAGATTGTAAGAAATCTGAGACCAAAGGAAGAGGCTGTCTTCCTAATACACTCTGCGACTGGCTCATTCAAAAGCGCGAAGGTGCTGGCGAAACCTCAGAATGTCAAACAATGACCTGTCTGACCTGACTGAATGCTCGCGAGCACATGAACGCCACCAATTGTCTCAAATTTAATCAAAGAGCAACGAATTTACAAAGAGACCAGAAGGAGGATGAAACATAGCACAGAGTTTTGCAGCTTTAGACACATCGTGAGGAGCCTGTGATTCCAAAACATGGACGAGGAATGATGGACCGCTAATCCTAGGAATGAAAAGACTCTACCGGTTCACAGCAAGACTTCTGAAATAGGCGAACAAACCGTGACTGAAAAGCCATTGCAGAGGCAACCGCACGCAATAAGCACAAGAAGTCAGCCCATCTATCTGCAAATGAACGCATTCAGACCTGCCAACCCAAACTAGGAGAAGGCAGAGGAAAAAGAAACAGCCCAACAGCGACAACCACCATAGGACATCGAAACCCAGTGTCACACCGAGACAATGATAAAGATGTCCATAAAACTCTATTTCAGTATAGAAAATGTCACGAAAACAAAGAGAATCGCGGGAATTTCAAGTGCAGCTCGGAAGGCCATCACCCACAGTCTGAACAGTTCCTCGACGCAATATGCCGCGCTTTAATAAAAGGGGCACATTAAAGGGTCTCCGCACAAAGAGCTTATATTCCAAAAAGACACGCGCAACCCCCCAACACAGTATACAGACAAAAGCGGCAACAGATGAATCGCAATAAGAAACCGGACAGGAAGAGAAACGCAATCAGACTCACCAATCGCAATGCCAGGCGGAAAACGAAGAGTTTGATAAGGTGAGCATCGGGAGGACCCTGCGAGATGGATAGTCAACTCAGTGTCATCCTATCAATGGTATCGGATACCAATCCCGCTATTCCGAACTATTAAACAGAGAACTACCAGAAACAAGAAACAGCAGCACCAGCATCATCACAGCAGGTAACCCAGCAGACCAGACAGGACCAGCAATAACCAGCATCAGCCAGCAGCAGATAGAGCACCAGCAGACACAGACCAGGACACAGGCACATCAGAGCAGCAGAAGAACAGCAAGCAGGACCACAGCAGCAGGACCAGGATGCAGCGCCAGCCCAGAGTAAGACCCCAGCAAAGCACCAGCAGGACCAGAAAAGCGCAGCAGAGTAAGCACCAGCAGAAGCACCAGCACCAGGAGCGCGGCCAGAGGTATAAGCCCCAGCAGAAGCACCAGACACCAGGAGTTAGCGCCACAGAGTAAGCACCAGCAAAGCACAGCACCGAGGAGCAAGCACAGCAGAGTAAGCCCCACAGAAGCCCAGCACCAGAAGCAGCGCCAGCAGAAGCCCCAGCACCAGAAATCAAGCGCCGGCAGCAAAGCCAGAGTCAGGGCCAGGGTGGATGTGGCCCTTCCCTCTTCCAGGCTGGCAGCAGATGGCAGAGGCTTTCTCTTCTTCCCATGGGTTGTGGCTGGCTGGCTGTGAAGCTGGTCTGCAGCAGTCTTTCCTTCATGTAATGTACCTCTTCGAGCTGCTTCCCTTTATATCCGTTGGCTGATCATGCATCCTCCCTTGCATGCGCAGTGAACGCTCTCGCATCCCTACGCATCCGCTAGCTTCCGCTCTGCATCCGCTTCATCGCTCGGCATTCCACTCTGCCATCGCTCTCTTCCGCTGCGCGTCCGCTCACTGTGCTCCGCCGAAGCCCTGCGATGCTGCCATCCGCCCCATCCGCTTCCATCCGCTAGGCTTCTATTACTGGAGCATCCATTTACATCCTGGCTTACATCCTCCCCCCGTCCGTTCCTTTCCGTGTTGTCCACTCTGCTTATGCAAATTCGGCAACTTCTGAGAGTGGATAACAAGACAGATGAACATTTTCTCATCTCTGGTTCTTTTACAAAACGTTTTGCATCCCGGCCATGTGACAGGCCTTAGTGCTTCAAAGGGACTTACAACCCTCTCTAATGGTTATACAGAGTCAATATATTGCCCCAACAATTTGGCATCTCAGTTTTTACCAAACTTTGAAGGACGAAGGCTGAGTCAACTTGAGCCGTAGATTCAAGACTGCCAAAACTACAGCCACCGTCAGCAAAATTTAGCCTTAATATTGCATTATACCACTGTCCACCATGGATGCTATTCTACTATTCCAAAGGACAGTACTGTGACTGCTTCCTGTCGGTGTCATTGTTTGATTATGGGACCCAGAGACATTGCCTATTCTGTCGGTCTGGTTTCGTTCCTTTGATTCTCTCTATTTTGAATTTGCATTTATTGCCTTCACAACTTAAAAATAACTTGCATCATTCTATATGCAATGTGGTTTAATCCTAGGCTACTGTCTGATTGGTTCAAAAATGTAAAGAAGTGGACTTGGTTCCACTAGGAACCAATCCAAAAGACTGTGAAACGGCAAATTAAGAAATGCCAAGCTCGAAATGCAACCAGCCAGCCGTATAAAAGGCTGGTGCGGGCTACCAGCCAAACTGTTCCATATTCTAACTACTGTATCGAAATAAAAACCTTTTGTGTTGGAACCCGTCTACCGTGTGTTTTCGAACAAAGATCACTGCCGCGAGGGGGAAACGTCTAACGCGAAAACCTGCACGCGGTGATAGAGCCAGACTGCCAGCAGAGATTCTGGAAGCAACGCACGCACCGCACCCTTCAACGCCGAACGAAATTGAGGATTGAGTCATACACTATCGCTTCCAGATTAATCTGAAAGCAATGGAATAGATGACAATTCTCGAACAACGCAAGCGAGCTGTATTCCTCACCCATTGCGATCAACGGTTTTTTAAAATGGCCAAGCCCTTGCCGAAGCCCCGAGACGTTACAGCAAACTACGTGGCCATGAACTACAAGAATCCTCAAAGCACACTACGCCTCCCAGTGTCAAACTTAATAAAACGCATGACTTCTACCGCAGACAACCAGCGAGATGGGGAGATCCGTCGCCGGATTTCGTGGCTGGCTCTACGACAATAGCCGAGGCGATTTTCTAACATCACAAGCGATGAGAATCGCATGTATTTAGGTCAGAATTACAGCACCAAAGTAAGCTGTTTAACAGCCCAATATCACTTGCCGAAACATCGGAAGCCATGGCCGCGAACCAGCAAAAGAATCGCGGTCAAAATAAAAAAAATGAACAAAAAATGGCGAAGAATACAACTAGAAAATGAAGCAGCCTACCACCACCCCCCCACTTCGAAGCATTGAGAGAGGAAATCCGAATCCAACAGGAGAGACGAGGTCCACGTCTGCTGCAAATAAAAAAGAGGCGAAAAAAAGATTTGCCGGGAAAGCGCTGGCTGCGGGAAACCCATTGCCCAGGCAAATGCAGATTCTCATGCTTTATCTCATGGTACTGTTAAAAAACGACACATCGAGAAAGTCGCAGGAATAAAAGAAACTTAAGACCCCACGACGCAGAAATTCCCCAGCACGAGTACCAGCCCTAAACGTAGCAGAGTAGAAATTGCAACAAAGGGAAACAGCCAAAACACCAAACCTCACTATAGAACGCCCAGACGGAAAGCCGGCAGAAGGTTTAATAGTCTTAAACCATCGAAGGGAAGCCCTGTAAGATGAGGTGGACTCCGGTCTTTCCTTTCGATGTGTTCTTGGTATACTATAAAAAAGCTATCCCAACATCTCAAAATCCGACAATTACAAAAACAACTTTGACTCTAAAGACTTCAGGGGAACAGTCCCTTAATTGCATGCGACAATTTTTATCACTATAAGCAACACGTCAAAAGACTGCCGCTAAACCATGTCGACCGACAGACCGTAGCCTCCGGGCATCGAATGTTCGCAACCCCTAGGGCATCGGGATGACCGTCGATCGAGTAACTACACCATTGGAAGATCGACCTCTATCGCGATCTCCAAGACGTTTCGACGCTCGCTGGGCAATATCGGGGAAACCCATCTCTTTTAGCCGTAGGCCCCAGACTATCCCAGAAGATTAAAAGCCAGCGAGTTCCCTTTGCACTAAGCTAAGATAGCAGGAACAACTCGAACAAACTAGATCGTGTAGCCCAGGGTATTATGAACGTGACATCAAATGGACGCCTATTGTTACACCTAAAACCTAGTCATTAGAATGTGGGACTATTAAGGCAACCCTTGAACCATGCCTTACAACCAAGTGCATTACCAGTGCCAGTAGTCCCAGCATTTGCTCCTACTCCTGGCAAAGGAAAATTTTTTGGCTAAAACTGGACTTTGCACAGCCTTCAGCAACTTTCCTAGGACCCGAGACAGGCAGAAGCGCAAACCCATATCACACACCAAGGAGGCATTTCATTAATGGCCACCGACTCCAAATTTGAGTAGTGTAGCACCGGGCGTTTTTCAGAGTCTGACATGAACAACCTCATTTAATGGTTATACAAGGGTATTCCTCTATTCTGATGCACTTTTAATATCGGCAGAGACGAGACCACACTATAAAATAATAAGACCTCAACAGAAGTGCTACCCAGAATTTTAGGGATAATCCTGCTTAAAGTAAAAAAAAGTGAACAAAATTGCGGCCTAAAACTGAAAAAAGCGCTTGAATTCTTGGCTACTCTACTAAGACGGTGGGCATCCACCCCACAGATAAGAAACGAAGCACATACAAGAAGCACCTGAAGCTCAGAGCTAACAAGACAGAACTACAACGCCTTTTTAGGACTTATTTAATTCTCTTATCATTATTTTCTGCAAACAAGGCCACTGATAGCTGAAACGTTACACCGTCTTTTAGATAAAAAAAGCATAACTGACGACTTACTCATGTTGCCGTAGTAAAGAAAGAAGCCTTTCCAGACATTAATAAGTGCTAGACATTCCACAAACGTTTTCATCCAATTAGCAACACACTGCCTCTAGAGTAGTACCTGCGACGCCTTCACCATTAGGATAGCGGCCTCCTAACCACAACCCCTGATGGCGAGAAGAGCACCCGTCGCATACTATTCTACGACTCATCAAAGACTACTGAAAAAATTACCAGTCAACTGACAGAAGGACCTAGCAATTTCGTGGAGTAAAAAGCTTCCATGAATTCTAGTACGGCGGCCTTTTCAAATTGGTAACTGACCACAAACATTGTTGGGAATTTGGGAAACAAGCCGACGCCTAAAATTTATCTCACCAAGGATGTCTAAGATGGTCAGAGTCTCCTGGCAGCCTCATTCCTATTACTCTACGCACGCGACCAGGAAACCAAATTTCCCATGCGGACGCTATGTAGCAAGCACACCGCCTACCAACTTCCGAGAAGACCGGCACCAGCGATGACCATCGTGCAAAGAGACGGCCCAATCTACCATCTCCGCCTATGATGTCGCAAGATCCACGTGAAACTCAGTTGACTGCCCGTATTTTGGCTGGGTAGTAAAGGCTGGCCGAGACGCAAAAACTAAACTTTTAAACCGTTCCGGTCCAGACGGAACTGAACTATCTATCCTAAAGGAGCTGTTTGCTGTGGTGGAGATGCGTGGTCATCCCAGCCAAAAGTTGCAGCCCAAATACTAGGATGTTGCACGAGGGTCACCTGGTATGGTCAAAATGAAACCGGCCAGGAGCTATGTGTGTGCCAGCATTGATAAAGGACATAGATATTGGGTGAACTCTTGTCATAAAATGCCAGAAAATCAGACTTCTCCCCCACAACACCCATTAGGAATGGGAACCCCTAGCGGGACCATGGTTAGAATCCATATAGACTTCCGGTCCAACAACAAGCATCCTTTGCTGATTTCGTTGACTGCCTACTCAAATTGGCTTGAAGTCGAAACTCAGCCATCAATGACACACGAACACGCTAGTAAAAAACTTAGACAACTTTCACCACCCACGTCTACAACGTTCTGTCTCGGACAACGCGACCACAAATAACAAGTTTGCCATTCGAGCAATAACCTTGAGCCTCCCTAGGTATCAGCATGCCCTAAACTGCGCGCCCCCAACCGGACTGCAAACGCAGAGCGGAGGAGAATGTTCGATTTTACAAAAGAGACTAGACAGAATTGGACTTAGCGATGTCCAACCAAAAAGTAAACCGAATTACTAACACTCCAGCACTATAAACACCCAGTACAATCCACTAACAAGCCCCAGCGGAATTACTTAATGGACGAAAATTACGCTCACACCTTGACAGCACTACAACCGATTTAACAGAAAACCCCCTGGTTCCTCCAACCAAATTTAGACAATTCCAGTTAGGAACGCTGGATATCGCGAAAAATTTCACGGGTAACCTTGTGGGTACCTGACAAATTACCCAACTTACAGCCCCAAGTTCCTACCCGCTTAACCGTAGAGATGGAGAGGAGGAAGCGGGCACATAGACCAGACTCGATCCGAATAACTTTGACGCCAACAACAGACACACATACCAACTCGCGACAATACAACATAAACCTCAAACCAGGAGGGGGGGGGAACAAGCGAAAATTTACATAAAGAACCGTTTAAAACTAAACAAACGATTATTACCAACCCAAAACAGAGCCAAATAAAATGACTCATTTGTTGAAGAGACTGCAAGAAGAGCCCCGGGGAAGGGCACCAGGCCAGACTCACAACCTGCCCATGAAACGGGTGGAGCGGCCCGAACCGCGCGCCTAAGCAACTCAGCCGCAAATGGCCAATCACCCTCTCAGACGGTTCCTGAGCGAAGATCAGAAGAAACAGCAGCCCATCCGAACCTGGTTCAATCTTCACGAGAATGAACCGCCAAGTCTAATCGGGTTCGGAAAAAAAGCCCTCCTACGCGTGACTACGTAACCAAGTAGACCAAACTAAGAGGGAGGTGTGTTCTATAATGCAAGTGTGTAATCCTAGCCTACTGTTCTGAAGTTGGTCAAAATGTGAAGAAGTGGATTGGTTCACTAGAACCAATCCAAAAGCTCTGAAGCGCAAAATTTAAAGAAATCCATGCTGTAAAGGCAACAGCCAGCCTGTATAAAAAGCTGTTGCGCTCAGCCAAACTTATTCCGATTCGACTTCACTGTCACGAATAAAACCTTTTGTTGTTGGAACCCGGTCTACCTCGTGTGTTTTCGAACAAAACACTATCGTTACACACTTTATTGACAAAATTGCTCATTGTTTCAAAGCCCAGTCAACATGAACTCCTTTCCATACGAATGAAGAACATACTTCCAGTTTGCAGAAGATTAGCTACTGGAAAATAATTACTCAAGCTAGAGCAGCTAAGGGCATTCAGGCCAGCACTTATTAATACTCAAGTGATGTTTCAAGAAGTCTTAGAGTCACTGGTTGAAAGCATCAGCTTCAATCCCAACAGCATGGCTACTTTTTAGCAGTTGGTTAACAATTCTCTTGCAAGAATCTAACTCAGCCTGCACTTTGACGGTATGGCTCCTATTAAAAAGTGCCTTTTTTGCTAGTCAAATCTCAGTTCCTATTCCTCTGTAGGTTTGTCCTGGGCTCACATGTCTTCTTTTTGTAAACAGATCTTCTGTGATCCTTGCTACTTTGGGCAACTTTTTGCTCTGAGCTTCAGTAGGGTGGAGTGCTGTGAGAACAAAAATAATTCTAAACTTGGAAGGATTTTGCTGAATGTGATATTTTACAGCTACCAGATATAGACTTCCACATTTCCAGCTTGTCTTTTAGATTTATTAATATATCTTCAGATAGTTCTAATTTGTGAGGGTCCAAAATGTTTTGATGATGTCTAAGCAGAAGCATGAAACCTAACAAGCAGCAGCTAAGGATCTGAAGTAAACCACTCTGACAGAGTCAACTACACCAAGCTTTAAGATAGCTTGTTCGGTTTTAGTTTTAGGATATAATTGAAGTCAGTCATTGGAATTTAAAAGTCTTAGTACTACAATACATTAATTTTTCTACTGTGGCTTATTCAACAAATTATTTGGAAGTATTTAAACAAATTGTCATGCCCCTGGTGGAGACTGACTCTGAGGAAGAGGAGGAACAGCTAACAGGGAGCGCGAGTGTGGCTCCAGAAGTGGTGGAGGAGGCTGGGGAAGGGCATTGAACCAGCGTCAGGTGAGATGGTCCTTATTCTTTGCTTCATTTGATTTCCAAGTGACCTATGTTCCGGGTGACCTATGAGCGGAGGGAATCAACATGCTGACGCCCGATCTTGGAAGCCTGTGTATACCCAAAGGGAGGATAAAATATTGCCCTGGATGGTGATTCCATTGGAGTGGTTTGCAGCCACTGAGGAACCTGTGGACCTCCGAGTGGTTATTCAGGAGGCGCAGCAGCAGGACCCACTTGTGGCAACTCAACATCGAGAATTGGATGAGAGTGGGAGACAAGAGACTCCTTGGGCATATATTGGGGACCTGTTGCAGTTCCGTGATCGCATTTATGTGCATGGAGGTGCTATTCGTGGCCTTATCCTACATCAATGTCATGATAGTCCGGTGGCAGGATACTTTGGGGTGTTCAAAACACTGCACCTCATGTCTAGGACATTTTGGTGGCCGAGACTTAAACATGATGTGTCGGGATATGTGGCATCCTGTGGGATCTGTCACCAAGCCAAAGATTTCCTACCTGGCTGCACCCCTGGTCTCTTGCCCAGCCCTTGCGCCATTCCAGAACGACCATGGGGGCAGTTTCATTGGATTTCATCATTGAGTTACCACCATTGAATGGTGCCACAACCATTTTGTGGTGGTGGATATGTTGAGTAAAATGGTCCACTTTATTCCATGTGTGGGTCTTCCATCAGCTAACATAACGGCTCAATTGTCTGTCTTCCATGTTTTCTTTTGCATAGGTTACCAGAGCTGCATGGTATCAGATCGGGGGGTACAATTTATGGCACGCTTCTGGCAAACCCTACTTGCGAAACTGCAGGTTCAGCGAGTGTCTGTCGTCTGCTCATACTCTGAAACTGATGGGGACAGAGAGAGAGTAAATGCTATTTTGAGTAGTACCTCCACTGTTTCAGTCATACTCAAGACAATTGGGTGGAAGTGCATGCCGGTGGCAGAATTCGCTTATAACAATGCTCAACATGCATCCACCTGTGTGTCCCCTTTCTTTGCTAACTATGGGTTTCATCCATGACTTTTCCCTTTAGCCACATCTGATTCCCCAATTCTGGCAGTGGATACATTCTTGCAGGAGTTAAAAGCCATGCACCACATGGTCCATAGTCAACTAGAGAGAACCAAGGAGGACTATAAATGGTTTGCAGACTGACATCATTGCGATGTTCTGCCTTTAGCGGTAGGCAATTGGGTTTGGCTCTCTACTCGATACTTACCAATGACGCGACCATCGAAAAAGCTTGATCACCATTACTTAGGACCTTTTCTGATTGAGGCGCTGATCAACCCTGTGGCTTATTGCCTCTCCCTGCCATGGACCATGCATATCCATCCTGTTTTTCATCGTTCCCTGTTAGTGGATAGCATCTGAGATTCACGCCAATTGTGAGGCCAATTTTAGTATTTGGTGGCATGGAAAGTTTATGGACCAGAGGTCTTCACCTGGGTCAATGCCACTGATGTTCATGCTCCTCGTTTGGTCCAGGACTTTCACGCTCGGTTTCCTCAAAATCCTGGTCTGCCTGGTCTGGGGGAGGGGGCCCTGCAGTGGGGATAGCGTCATGCCCCTGGTGGAGACTGACTCTGAGGAAGAGGAGGAACAACTAACAGGGAGTGCGAGTGTGGCTCCAGAGGTGGTGGAGGAGGCTGGGGAAGGGCAGAGGCCAGCTGAGCAATCAGAGGAAGATCTAGGCCCATCCCCTATCCATCCTAGGTCATGCAGGGAGGAGAGGATCAGGGAAAAGCAAGGTCTACTCAGGAGAAGATTATCATGTCTCCTTTCTGGCTTGCAGCTGGGAGCTATGTATATAAGTTTGTAACTACTCAGTCAGAATTGCTGGAGTCAAAGTTTCATGCTGTCTTTGAAAGAAGTTTATTTTTGCTGGCATTTTTCCCATGGACTCTCCTCCCTTATCTTAGCTTGCTTCGGAACTCTTGTCAATGTGGTTTGTTTTGGTTTTCTTTTTGCCTCATTTACTTTTGTGACTTTAAACTGTGCCTAATAAAATAATGAAGTTAAGTTGAAGGCATTACCGGACTTTAATGTATGTTTTGGGTTTGGGGTTATTTTGAGAGACTACGGGTCATCACAGAAATCATAGCTTAATGCAACGTGTGAGTACAGTCAAATTCTTTGTACATTTTGGGGGGATAATATTTTCAAATAAATTATATCAATCCTTCTCTATTATCTGATGTAATATAGCCCAAATCAGGCTTATGACCTGGGTAGAACTAAAAAGTACCTGTGCTAAGGCACGCCTCCAATTCAAATGTTATAGTACAAATAGACATACATGTATCATTCTACTTTCTTTTATCAGTCCAGGTGTATGCATCAATTTCATACTGTTTTTGCATTAATCTACACTTAAAAAGCAGATCCAAAATCTTAATTTAAACATTTTCTTGTACAAAATGCAAATGGAAACCTACCTCACCATAATAAATAAATAAATATTTATTTATTTATTTGGCCAAGAACTGCTCTGTAATAATCTATGTTTTTGGGATACAAATTCCATATGTATCCATTTGTTCAAAAAGTATGGACTAGGCCATCTACAATCAAATTCAGAATGATTAATTTCTCAGTCATTGTTATTGGAATGGACAGCAATAGTAAACAAACAAAAGAATACTTTTTCAGTATGTTGTGCTTAAAGGAGTAGAGCTAAAAGAAGTGTAGCAAATGTGCTTTAGGTGGCAGGATGCTACCTTATACTGAGTCAAATAAACCACATCTTGGAAGCAGATTTTCCAAAACCTCAAATCAATGTGGCCAATTCTAGTCCCAACACAACTGCTGGGTGCAATGTTATAGAATGCTGGGCTAGACTTACAATTTAAGCTATTTCATTCCTTTTGGATTTCTCCACAATCCAATATTGTAATCAATATTTTATTTTTATAAAAGGCATTGAAATTTTAAAAGTGATCTGTAAGATCTTTCTGTTGCCCTAAATGAAGGTGTTTCCAATGGGAGGCAATCAGGGAATTTTGGATGGATAACTAAGAAGCTATCAGTGGGGGGAGGGAAGGAGGGAGGGAGGGAGAGGGAGAAAGAAGCAACTCTAGCAATTAGGCAGGCAGCCTAGCACTCCTTGTTCTGGAATGTCAGCAAGCGTTTTTAGATTTCCTGTTATGAGACCAGCTTCCTATATTTCAGTAGTTTCCTTCAACTCAGGCAGCATATGAGTTTCCTGCCCTGTCAAGAAGTCAGATGGAACTCTGCGTTATCTCTTTGACAGGATGTGCCTTTTTTTCACTTTTAACAGGAAAAGTGAACGATGGCTTTTATAATAGTCACACTGGGCTGATCCATGGGTCACATCCTATAAGAAGAGCAGCTCTCGGGTGTAAAAGAGAGAAAACCTCTGCAGATAGCCAACAGCGCAGTGGGAAACTGATTACAAAACCTGCTGTGGTCTGATGTAAGAGGTTGTACAGGAAAGCAAGTGTGGAAGTCTTTCAGGACTGTTTGCAATTCCTGATGTCCACTTTGAAAGGACCTGGGCTAGACATGCGTCTGGAGCCATAGAAACTAGATGTCGAGGAGAAATATTTCAGCTAGTTGATCCTAGTCCTTGGCTGCAATATTTCACAGCCACTTTATTTTATACTGGATGAAGGCTCGAAGGTTGGAATTGAAAAACTCAAATTGAAAATTAATCCTGTTGCACTCAAGTGACATGGATGGTATCCACATATGAGAAATTGGGGTCTCTGCGAAGACTGGGCAGCAGTGTTGCCAATATACTGTATTGGTGGCTCCAGGAGAAGGAGTTGCTTAAAAGCATCTTCAAACACAGTGGTGCTAAGATGCCTTTTCTAGGATCCTTCTTCACAGGCTTCCTTCCTCTCCCCCAGTATTGTTTCTCTCTCATTTCTTTCCTCACCCTTGGTATTCCTTCTCATGTCATACCTCAGGATGTCCATTCCCTTCTTAGTCTCTCAGCTCATCCCCCTTCTTACTTCATTTCCTGGATTGAGCCATATTAGCTGTCTTGGGCTTTTTGAGGGAACTTATAGCAATTAAATAACCAGAATGACACTCAAAGGGATATTGGTGGAAACATCAGAGTGGTTCTAAAATAAGCCAATTTGAAAGCTGATTTAAAAAAAAAAAAAAACTAAGAAGGGTGAGATCTGACTAGTGCTTGGATGACAAGACACCATAAAATCTTAGTAGGTTCGGCTGGGAAGCCAGAAAAAAAAATCCTGGAGAAGAATAGAGCGAATCTGGTGGGACCTATTCAGGCTAACAATTTTATTAAAAGGCATGCTTTTGTAAGCTACAGCTCACTTTATTAGATGTCTTTAAATCAAGTTTGTTTGTTTACAACATTATCAAGCTGTGGCAGTCGAAAATTTGACTTCTTATTTTTGGCTATTACCAATTGGCTACTAGAGACTTAATATGGTTTTCCTGCTACAATGTCCTGGAAAAAGAAAATGACCAACCATTTTTATTTTGCTTGTAAGAAGACTACATGAAAGAATCAATTTGTCACCAGAAACTGCTCTTGACTCAAGGCTGTGCCTACCTCTTTCACAATAAAGGTCAAGAAATTATTCTTCTTCACCACCACGTTTATTGCAGAGGTACATCGAACAGAGGTTTTTTTTCAGGCAATCAAAGGATTAATATATTTTGAGAAGAACATTTATTTAATAATCCTCTCTGAATCATTTGATTATCAGGATTCATTTCAATCTGTTCTCGGGCTTCATTATGGGGCCAGGAATGCTTTGCTGTCTGTTATTACAGATCTATTATGAAAAATGAACAGGAGGAATATGTGGTCACAGGTTGTTCTAGCCATCACAATACCATCAACTATAATCTTTTCCTGGCTGAAATGGGATTTGAGGTAGTGTTCTACAGAGGTTTTAATTTCTTTTGACTTCAGAAAGCGATGCTAAGGCTCAAAAATCAGGATAAGAGTTCATGGCATATGCTTCTTGAAGAGTTGCATTTTGTCTCTTGCTCCTTTAACACATATGTGAAGCTGTTGAGAAAGACTTCTGGAATTTGGGATTCACATCTTCTGCTACATCTTCTTTTCACCAAAAAGGAGTGCTTGGTATAGTAATACATTGGATGGGAGGAAAAAGGGAGAAAGAGTTGCAGTACATGTCAAAAATATTCACATTTGCTGAAAATTTCACATAAATGAGCTTGACAATATGTAGACAACATGTGGATTAAACTAAATATAGGAATAATAAAAGTAACACTGTTTTTGGAGGCTAATTTCAAATATTTCATCAAAGATAAGAGATGAAATACATCTTCAAAAATAAATTACAGATCTTTCAAAGAAGTATGAATCAGGTATCAGACTGATATATATCTGTGCCAAGCAATCTTACCAGGAAATTCCTGACAACTTTCTCCTTCAGTGGGTAAAGGAAGTACAACATAATTATTTATCCTTAACTTGATATTAATAAGCAAGGAGGATTTATAGTTAAACCTGACCTCATTGGGACTGAATCACAGTCATTAACTGGACCATAATGCAAGTAGTATTTTCTCTCTTACTATAATAACATTGTGTAAAATCTATTGTTCTTCACCACCTACTCCCTTGGAAACTGTCAGATAAGGAGGCATGGGTGTGATCAGAGGAATGTTTGGGGAGTGCCTGGCAATGTGGTATGTTGAGTTTATCTCTGTATTGTACATTATGTGTTTGTTATACAGTGTATTCAATTTAATTTTGTATTCTTGGCAACTGCTTTGACCATTCCTTCAGTTTTCTTGGCAAGGCTTTTTTGGGAAATAGTTCGCCATTGTCCCCCTCCCTGGGTTGAGAATGACTGGTACAAGGTCATTTAGCTGGCTTTGTGCCTAAGGCAGAACTAGAACTTACAGTCTCCTGGTTTCTAGCCTCGTGCCTTAATGATTATATACAACTGGGTCTCCTCATAATTCACAACTCACCTACTGTTCTGACCCAGCTGAATTCCCCGAGAACACAAACAAAGATAAACTCAAAAACTGAAACGTTCTCAGCTTTACTCTACAAATACCTCTTTGTAGTTAACAGATGGCTTGCAGCCAAGTAGTCCAATTAGCAAAACCTTCAAATAAATCAAAGTCTGTTATCATCACTACATAACCCTTCAAAAACTGTTTGCCTTCTGCAAAGGCAAAAACCCGTCTGCAACCAGGCTTATATTCCCTAGAAGGAGGGTCCATTACATTGCCTCCTTCCTCCCAAGTTGTCTATGCAGCTTCAGCTGTTCCCTCCTATGAAGCATCCTGTGCTCACATGCACTTAGCACAGATTCTTTTGAAACCTCCTCGTCATTGCTGACAGCCCCCACCATCTCTGAAGGCAGCAGTCCACTCCCTGATGGTCTCAGCCCCTCCTCCAAGTCCTCGCTCTCCTCCACTGTCTGCACCTGCTTCCAGATAATCACAACACCTACTTTGTTTTTGACATGATCTTCTGCCCAGGCTTCCAACAAGTTAGAGAGGAGGCAAACAGACCTCAACGTTTTCTTTTGGGAAGAAGGGCCAAACATTTGTGTGCTCTTTGCCATTTTCCCTGTATTTATCATTCTCAAGAACTTCCATGGAATTTTTATTAGGAGGGCAGGTGGCTTCTCAGCAGCTAATCTAGGGGGTGGCTGGATTATGGTAAAGATGTCCTTCTCTTTGGAAATAAACAGGGGTGGGAATTTACATTGGCCCATCTCACCTGGTCAAGCAGAGTAGGTATGATGCAGACAAGAGGTGGGATTCAGCAGGTTCTGACCAGTTCTGGAGAACCGGTAGTGGACATTTTGAGTAGTTTGGAGAACTGGCAAATCCCACCTCTGACTGGAGATTTTACAGTCTCCTTCTCCTACCACGTCCACCAAGCCACACCCACAGAACCTGTAGGAAAAAAATGTGAATCCCACCACTGCTCTTGAAGCACATTTTATCTTTACATATTTTGAACCAATTTAGCTTGATAGTTAAGGCACCAGACAAGAAACTGGGAGACCATGAATTCTAGACTTTAGGCATGAAATCTGACTAGGTGACCTTGGGCCACCTAGGTGTCTCTCAGTCCAACATACCTCACAGGGTTGTTTTTGTGGAAAAAAAAATAGGAGGAGAAAGGAGTATTAGGTATGTTTGTCATTCAGAACAGAATAGAATATAATTCTTTATTAGCTAAGTGTGATTGGACACACAAGGAATTTGTCTTTGGTACATATGATGTCAGTGTATATAAGAAAATATAAAATACATTCATCAAGAATCATAAGATACAACATTTAATAATAGTCAGAGGTCACATAAACAATCAAATTATACATAGGTTACTGATACGCAACTTGGAATTTTTTAAATAAAAATAATAAAGGCAGGATATAAAATTAAAAAAATAAAATAAATAATAAATAAATCCATACTCCTCGTTATTCCAGAATTAGCCTCAGTCTGAGACTGATTAAAATAATGTGAAATAATACTTCACATTTATTTTAAACTTGAGAAATGTTCAATTTGGAATATTGGAGGAGGCAGATAGATCAACCTAGAGAAGAATGGCAAGTCTTGAAAGTCAGAAAGTCAGATGCATGCAGTGCTGTGATTGGTGGATGTTTTCTCTGCTGTTAAGTGACATTCTGAAGCAGGAACATCAAGAGAGAAGAATCATTACCTTGCCTATACCGAGGTGTGCAAATGAGGGCAATACCATCTTGTAGTGATTCAGAAGAGGATGAGATGGGCAATGGGAATAGCAAATTTTATGATAGCATTTCTTGCCATCTCCAGAATTGATTGGCAGCAATTTAACTCACTAATGGGAAACCAGTAAAAAACATGTTTTGCTTTATCGAAAATGTTATAATGATGCCAAGCAGGATTTCATGGCAGGAAAAGCACATAGAAATAACAGCTCAAGATGGGCCGAAAGAAGTTCCTCAGAAAGGAGCACCTGAGTAAACAATCCAATTCCAGGGGAAAATGGCAGAAATCAGTAAAAAGCCAATATAGCTATACAAGAAGTTTAGTAAAGGCCTGAAACAAAAGAGTTGGACAGAACTATATTAATAATGTCAGAAAAGTTGAAGCTCAGAATAAATTGTGGTTGCTGAATAATACCAAGGGCTTCTGAATAAAAGGAAGAGAACAGAATCACCTCAGCAGCTGCTCAGAAAAGATGGCAAAATTTTAACAAGTAATAAAGGGGGAAAATGAGGTATTCAACTCTTATTTTGGTTCTCTCTCCTCCAAAAATAGAATGTGTTTCTTCGGACAACTGCGGATACTACAGTTATTGTATTCTAAAGGAACTTGCAGGTGATCTAACTGAATGTATATGTGTTATTTTGTGAGACATCCTGGAAAATGGGTAACATTCCAGACAGAGGAAGAGCGAGTATTGTTCCTGCCTTCCAAGGGGAAGAAAAGGGGGATTTAGGAATACTCAGATAAATTGGTCTGACATCAGTACTTAGAAAGATTCCACAACAGGTCATAATGAAATTGATCTAAAACAATCTCAGAATTATCACAACTCAGCATGGGCATGTCCAAAACTAATCATGCAGATTGACATTTCCTCATCTTTGACTGAATAGCTTCCTTAATATATTGTAGGATTCTGTGGAATATATCTTGATTACAATGAGACACTTGACAAAAAAAAATCTCATTTTGTTATGATCAATGCCTGGACTAGGTATATAGCTGACTCAAAATCATGTTCAAGAGGACTCATCTATGGTTTCTCAACTAGAATGAACTGCCAATGTTCATTCTGGAGCCTGGACTTTTCAATATATTTATTTATTATATCATTATTTGTTATATTCCTCTGAGGTGAGAATACTTAATACATTTGCAGGCAATGCAAAATTAGATGTGAGAGCCAATATCCTAGAACAGGGGTCCCCAACCCCTGGGTTGCAGCCCACTACCAGACCATGATCTATTTGGAACTGGGCTGTGCAAGTGGTGGACTGGCGCGCACACATGCACATGCAGGTGAACTAGCACAAGTCAAATTGAGTGTGTGCATGTGTTGGCCCACCACACGTGCAAATTGAGACTGCGTGCACGACCCTGTTCCCCTCTGCCCNCCCCCCCCCCCCCCCAGCCGGACCACCAAGCTGAAAAAGTTGGAGACTACTATCCTAGAGGTAAAAAAGATAATTCAAAATGATATCTAGGGTAGCTTTAGCCTTCTACCCTATTGGCATTCTGGAAAAACCTAAAGGTCCCACTGTGATTTCCATCCTTGGGCTAGGGTGCTAGGGATCCTGCTGGATTGTACATAGCTCTGGTTAACCTGATTTTCCATTGGTTCTTGTTTCTTTTTTTCTTTTTCCTAGAAATGAGAAATAGGACTATAAATTGACATTTTACAGAGGCAGATGCCAAGTTCCAAATGCATATGAAAACTGTATATTACCTGGTTTGCATATAGTACTTATGTGTTATCTATGCACTTATGTAAAACATTTGCAGCTTGGAGGCCTGGCTGGGGTGGTGGTGGTGAGAGGGGAACAGGGCTGTGCAAGGACTGGCCACACATATGCAGCTTGACTTGTGTGAGTGGCGGGTAGGTACTTGTATCTAGAGCCAATCTTTCTTGAATAGAATACCCTAAAGACTCTGGTTTCAGGTTTAGCCATGGATGGATGTGTAGATGGAAGAATATTGCCGAATTTAATTTAGTTCAACACAATTCAATTAAATGATTGCATTAGAGTTCACTTGGATAGGTGAATCTTATGATAGATTGAAAGGAAAAGAGGAAAAAAGACAAAATGGAAAAATGGAAAAAGAAAATTCTAGTCCTTCACTGTTGCTAAATTTTGTCATGCTTTCTAAAACCTTCACCCTACTATAAATAACAATTGATAATCAATAAAGGAGAATATTTGTAGCTCAGGGTTGAAATGAGGAGTCCTTGGAGAGGTCCTTGGATTAGCACTGATGATGTTGCACAGTTTGGGCAAGGACCCCTCAATTGGTAATCGTTACCAACTGCAATTCATAGTAGGCTGAACTTTTCAGATAGAAAACAAAATGTGGCAACACTTAAGACCTAATATTGTCTCTGTTTCCTAGTAAGTACGTAGTCACCAATTGCTTTCATACTGATGCTCAAAGTCCAGATAATCTCCAGGGATGGAGTTTAATGTCAAGAACTAATGTGCAAAGCTGATCCACAGCATTTTCTCAAAGTAAAGTTTCTCTTGAAAGGATATTATAGTATCATTCCACAATGTTTCTGTTACAGAAATGCAGCCTTTTTTTCCCCTCAGACTGTGTAGTTACAGACTCTAGCAATTGGTTGTGTGAGCTATGTCTGCATGCACAGTACACACCACTGGCATTTATGTTGTAGCTTGAAGATTTTAGAGGCTGGGTGTATTGAACAGCTGCTGTCTGAAAGTAGAATGTGGTCAGCAATGCTAAGCTATACAACCAGCCACTCCACCCCCACACACATGCTAGTTAAGCCCATTTCACATTGCCCAACGGATGCAAAAAGGACACAGCGGACGAGCAAAATGTTCCATCCGTTGTTATCCGCTCTCAAAAGGGGTACAAATTTGCATAACGGAGCCAGATAACACGGACGTGGGGAGGACGCAGGGTGATGAAAGCGGATGCGGAACGGAAGCCGCGAAGAAGCGGATGAGGGGCGGATGGCAACATCTGCTAGGCTCGGGGGCACAGCAAAGCGGGACGCGGACGGATACCAGCGGATGCAGAGGCATGCTGAAACAGATGAAAGCGGATGCACAGCGGATTGCACAGCGGAAGCTAATGGATTGCCTGGCGTTAATTGCCATGCGGGGAGGCATGCATAGCTCACCCGGGATATACGGGGGCAGCTCAGAAGCAGGTCGCCATTACAGAGAAAGACAGTGTGGAACGGATTGGCTGCCTTGCTGCCTGCGCTGTCGTGCCTGCAGCTTGTTGCAGCCTTGCTGCCAGCTTGTGGCCTGCTTGGTCCACCTTAGGTGCCAGCTCCTGAGCTTGGTGCTGCCTGCTGCTGCGCAGCCTTCCTGCCAGCCTGTATGGCGCCCCGCCAGCCAGCAACCCACAACCATGCGGAGCAAGCAAGCCTAGCCATTGCTGCCAGCCTGGCAAAGAGGGACACCGGTGCTTACCATCCGACTGGCCCCTCTGGTTCTCCCTGGGATTCGACACGGGATCGCTCTTTGGGCTGGCGCTTTGCTGCTGTTCTGGGGAAGCTGATGAAATCCAACAGCACCTCCACCATGGACTTCCTGAGACTGGCGCCAAGAGGCGTGCCAGAGACTCATTTGTTTAAGCTTCTAGCTTCTTGTTAATAAGTTATTTATGGATTCACAACTTGTTTCATTTCTTTTTTTTAATAAAAGTCTTGGTGGAGAACTTTTAGAAATGTTTAAGCCTTTAGCTGCTTGTGGATGGGTAAGGATAGCTTTGGTGGGTTAGATACTGTAGGGATGGAGTAATAGTGGATGAGGTCTAGGATAGCAGTGGGATAGATAAACTCCAGTGTGTCAATCAGCATAGTGGGACTGTGGTGTCACCTCCAGGTGCACATATGGCTTTATATAATAATAAATGTATATTATTTCAAATGTCACATAACACAACTTTTATAAACGCCTGTCATGTAGCACAACCAAACTACATGGCCAATCTCCTCCATGTATGAGACAGGCGAAGGAAGCATCCATTAGCATCTACCATCCTGTCTTGCCACTCACTGCTCCAGCTGGGGAAGTTGACATTGTTTAGGAGGTTGTGCTGCTTCTTTGCTTCAGTGAGGCTCTGTTGGGGCATTGCCATCTGTGGTGTATATCAGCACCTTGCCTCCATTCCCCAGGCTCATGGTTCATTGCTTGTCTGCGGTCAGAGCCTGGTTCTGCAAGACTGGTGCACAGTGGATTGTGCAGGATGCAGTAAGCTTCCACGCATGTTTCTCGAAGGTCTGAGCAATGCTGACATGTGTGAGAAGTACTGAACCTGTTGGCCAAGATGCCAAGGCATTCTCCCCACTGCATTGCCTGGACGCCAGCTGTAAGTTGAAGATCTACTCTTCACAGGGTGAGGAGTCTGGACAGTGTAGGGCTCAATGAGGTAGTTGTGAGAGGCAAGGCGTCATCCCCAGATGAATAGGGCAATTTGCTTGTCGTTGGGCAGCATGGTTGGCATCTGGAGCACATAGAAGGTTTGCTTCGCCTTCCTTGAGGTCACTGGTGTTGTATACTGGGAATTCTGAAACATAGCACGTTGCTGAAGCTCGATGTACAGGTGAACTTGTAGTCATGCATCGACCATGAGGGCGAAGAGGATGATGCGAAGAAGCCTTGTAGTTTTATTAATGGGGGGACCCTGATTGGCTGTCTTTTGACAGCAGTGCTTTGCCATGTATAGTCCAAGGTGTTGCGAAGTTCCACTTCTGCTACACTGCTCTGCAACTTCCCTTCATCCTTCTACATGGAGGGGTACTGGAGGAGCCTACTGTATTCTTCGATGATAGACCTGCCACTTTCTGACAAATGCTGATGGTGTTGATGGCAACCCCAGCCGTATGATGCTCTGTAGTGGTCCTGAAGGCCAGGTGGCGAAAGTGAGTGCACCATTGAGCCAGGTTCAGCTGGGCGGAAGCTGTGTTATGTAACTAGGGTGTCAGCCGCGTGCACATTCGTAAAACTGGCTGGCGAGGCATCTCATGGAAGTTATGAATGCCAAGTGCTTCCGTTCTGAGCTCCACATCAGCTTGTTCTGTAAGTCGTCTCTGCTTCTTCTGGTGGAACCATCTGGACACAGACTTTTTTGGGTGCCTTTTTCTTCTCGAGTAGAGTTCACAGAGGACTGCAGTGGCTTGCACTGTGCACAGAAGGAATGGTGCTGTCCGAAAGGACTTTGTTAAATCACGGTGGAACATGATGGATGCTGGAACGAAAGAGGACCAAGAGCAAGATGAACCCAAGGCACGAGAAGATATGATACAGCAGGACATGTGTTCTGAAAGTGAGATCCAGATTGTTGCTCCCAACCAATCACCAAGCGACACTATCACACATGGTGTTATAATAACCTCATAAGCGCAACCACAATCATACCGCCCGCAATTTAAAGAATTTTAAATATCAAAAGAAATACAGGACTCTCATAAATAGTAGAAACAGCTCATCTATATACGTTTTTAAATGCTTGTTTCCGTCTGCTGCATAGTTCTGATAAAAAAGAAATACGTCAGCATAATCCGTTGCTTACCTCCCTGCGTCTTGAATGCAAGTTGCGCGGATGCGGAAAAACTAGCGGATATAGCGGATGCGTAAAGGATGGCAGAAAAAAGTAGCGGAATAGTAGGATCAGAATGGATGAAAATTTTCCACGGCAAACAGTTTTGGGAACCAAAACTTTTTGAGCAAAGAAACGATGCTGGAAATAGAAAAAAAAGAGTACATCGCATTTTCGAACGATGGCAAGCTTTTTTGTCCGTTTTACATCCTCTTTGGCATCATTGGTTAGTGTGACATGGGAATAAAAAAAACACTTAATATGAGCAGGAGCTATATTACTTCATTGTCACAGAGGTGAGTATTCAGCAGGTCTGATAAAACGATAGCGAAATTTTGAGTAGTTCAGAGAACAAAACTCTGACTGGCCATCGCAACACATTTTATCTCTGCTCCAATGTCCCAGGATTGCTGGGTTTCTTTGTTGCCCTGCACAGGAGAACAGAGCTGGAAGGCAGGTTAGTGGGGTGGGGAGGGAATGGGATTTTGCAGTAACCTTCCCCTGCCACGCCTACCAAGCAATGCCACACCCACCAAGCCGTGCCTACAGAACTGGTAGTAAATATTTTTGAATCCTACCACTGGGCTATCCATTCTTTCCTCACCTCTTGAAGAACCAGCCTGTTTTAAATGAAATGAGTTACAGTCACATCTTTCACTGACAGTGCAAACATGCTACTTCTACACCTGACTTTAATGAAGTCATCACATAAAAACCAAGCAAAATCTGGGGCATACTTTTGCCATGGGACTATTGCAAATTAATTCTCTAGATTGAACCAGGGCTTAGACCAACAACACTCTAACTTTAAAACCTGCCAAATATGTATTTGCAGATTCAAATGTGAGAAGGGGTGGAACTGATAATTATTGAAATGTGAATTGTGGATTGGAGACTTTTTCCCTCAGTCGGCTCCAGGGAAAATCCTTCCTTTAGGGAATTATTCGCATTGGGAGAAAATCCCTGGCTGATCTCCTCTGCAATCCCCAACTGTGTTCAATGGCACTATGTATCAGCTACTATATGTGTTAGATGGACCAAAAGGATTTTCAACAGGAGCATGGTGAGTAAGAAAAGGATTAAACTCTTTGTTCCAGCTGCAGAATTCTGAATATGATCACCCCTATACTGGTGATGTGCACGTTTTCAAAAATCTGTATGTTAGCTGCAAAAATATAGTTAATGCCACTCTTATTTTGGTAGCCAAAGTGCATCTGAGATATCTGATTTGGATGCTATAATTTAGAATCAAAGCATCCAAAGGTTGGAAATAAGCTGGAACAGTGTTTAGCCTAACTCCCTGCCCTTAGCAGGAATTTACTAAACTATGACTGACCAGTGGCTTTCCAGTCCCTGTTTAAACACTTCTGATCATATTTTAACAATAGCTGAATTGCACTGAATAAAAAGCAACTCTCTTATCATTTCAAACTCTGAGCTTGCTTTGGATGGGACCCTTTCAGCCTGTCTTTCAAAAGCCTTGAATAATGGTTATATACTGGCCTTATCAGAGGCAAGAATGGATCAGGGAAGAATATCTGTAATGAAAGCAGAAGACAATGTTTACATTCAAACAATGACATGGGAAACCACTTTTTATGCCCTTTCTAAACCTAAGATCTGTAGAGATCCCTGCCATCGCCTTTCTTGGATTTATCTGCTGGGATTTGGAAGTTTCCCAGTCCCTTTGTGTGGGATCAAGCTCTGTGCTCCTTTCCAGTCTGGCCAACCCCTTTGACAGTTCCATTGTGAGCAGCTGTGGCAATGCCTTTATCTCAAGAGATTTGCTGCCTTGCTCAAGTGCATTCATTCCCTGCCACCCCTCTCACTGGGAGCTGATCCTTTGATGAAGTGGAAAGAGTCGGGCTTTTGAGGAGGCCTCTGCTAAGGCTTGCTCTCAGGGAAAGGAGGAGGGGAGAGGGGAGTCCTTTGTTCTCCATTTTCCGCTCTCTTGCTGATCAGGCCCCTTGCAACCATTTTGGGGGCATCTAGAGGACCCATCTGCTCTAACACTCTGTGCAATTTTGCCAACGGGGAGCAGCAGTTCTTGGTTTAGAGGTTTTTTAATACCACTGGAAACTTTTCCAATCAAACTATAATGGGTTCTAGCCTATTTTTTCCTCCAAAAAATAGCTTTGTTACTTAAAAAGGAGTAAAATTTTTGCTCAGAGTGTAACTGAGATTAAGTTTTCAAGATGGATGCCTTAATTGTGGCTCCGCCTATCCATTTACTCTCTTCTCAACTTGGTGGGCTATGCAGCTCCCACTCAGCCATGTTTTGCTAATTTTGGTTTCTAATTTGGACAGATATACATATAATATATCCACTGAATTTACTTCTTTTAGGCAGAAATAGGCTAGCCATAAACAGCCATGCTAAGCGTCTTTGGGAAGACCAATATAAAATTAATTTTTTTCAAAAAAACCCTTCCCCAACCAGCAACCACTAGAACGATTGGCATTGCAGAACAAGAATTCTCAGCTAGCAAAATTAAAAAAATTCCCAAAGTGCTTCAATCCCAGCATTTCTGTAGTGTACCAGGTTGGAGAAGTGAAGTCTGACAAAGGAAATTTTTAGATTATGATGACCAGATTTTCTGGCGCTGGTATAAAATTACTCAGATTCAAATTCTGATTATGACTATAGTCATCAAAGCGGGTTTTCTTTGGATTTCTCAGAGAAATCCAAAATTTGACTCTCCCTCTTCCCAAAATTCAGTATTCATACTACACTGATACAAATAAACATTTTTGGAATAAATACGAAACCTCAACACAGCAAATGTCAGCACTACTTAAATTAGGTTCGTGATTCTAACAATTAACTTGTAAATTGTGATTACTCCTCTTGCACAATTTAATCACAATTTAATAAATTGTGATTACTCCTTTTGTGAAGTATCTGTGATGGCTTATGTAGTAAGACACTGGGCTTGCGCACTGCTGAGGTCAACAGCTTGGCAGTTCAATTCCCACGAGCGAATAAGCCGCTCAGGGACAAGAAAGGAGCCTCCCCCGAATCCCTACCAGCATTCAGGCGTCCCTCGGGTAAAGATAAACACCATCCCCCCAAAAATCCTTTCATGGCAGCACCCAGCCAGCTACCTTGGTGATCCCTGGCTAACACGTGCCATACGCTAAAAGCCCCCCAAAACTCCTCTTGCACTGGGGTTTGGAATAGTAGAAAGGACAGAGGATAAATGTAACATTTTGTGGTTTACAGTTCATTTCTTTAATCTGACTCTGAGGAATACTTTAAAAAAAATTGTAACTGTATTGAGGAATGTTAAGGAAGTAATAAAAACAAATAATCCTTTAGGCGGCCTCTATATAAAATATCTATTCTTCCTAAAGTTAGCTATGGTTTATTCAAGTAACCCTTTTTCTGCCTGAGTTTGATATATTGAAGAGAGCCAATTTTGTGTAATGGTTAGGCAGGACATCAGACTAGTAACCAGGAGATGGTAAGTTCTAGTTGTGAGAAACTTGAAACTGGCTAACTGTGGCTCCCCAAGAAGCAATCAAGAGTAGGCAGGGGACAAGAATGATAATCTGTATCATGATGCAACAAGAATGCCCTTCCAGAAACTCTCGTGGCAGCTGCTGTAGCAGACTCCTGAACATGCTGTGCTTCTAGGCAGGTACATTTTCTTTCTGGGGGGAGAGCTAGTGATTTTTATGTCATTATGTCCTGAATGTTGCCAAAAATATTGCTGAGGCAGATTTCCACTAAAGGTACAACTTTTGACGTATGAAATTGATTCATTCAGAGGGAAATCTTGGGTGGATCCCTTAAAATATGAGGCCTAGGCAGAATAATTTCCTACACAGGAAGGAAAGGCAAGTCCTCTGCTCTGCTAATTGCTCAAAGTAAGAAGTTTAAACTCTTTGCAATTGTGTGAAGCCTAGAAAATGCCAAAAGGGGGAGAGAAAAAAAAANAAGTTTAAACTCTTTGCAATTGTGTGAAGCCTAGAAAATGCCAAAAGGGGGAGAGAAAAAAAAAAAACTTTTCTGAAATGCTACACTTCCTCACCCACCCACATTCTCTCTCATGCACACACAAACACTGAAATAAACTTGACTGGATGCCAGTCATGATCCTCTCATGGAATATGGCCAGTGCCTCAGCCAATCAAATGCCAAAGAGAATCTCAAAATCAGCTCAAAGAAAACCTTTCAAAATAGTACAGACAGTATTTCCCAACCTGTCTATGGATATTCTCAGTCATTCAGGTCCTTGTTCTGCCAAAGGTGCTTTTTTCAAGAGGCAACTGGGCTTCCTTTGTTTTTTCTTGAAGATGTTTTGCTTCTCACTAAAAAGTTTCTTCAATGAAGAAGCTTCTTGATGAGAAGGGAAATGCCTTCAAGGAAAAACAAAGAAAGTCCAGTTGCCTCTTGAAAAAAGCACAATTGCGATTTCCCAACCTGGTGCCCTCCAGTTGTGTTGGATCAACTCTCATAAATCTCTAATCTTATCATAATCATATCCCCATGATTCCTAGCTGGAAGACAACAAATAGGGAAAACTTACTTGGGGAAGCACTGACTGAGTTGTTCTGGAAGCGGTGTCAAAACTAGTTTGGTCCTCTCTATTCATGCCAAGAAGATAATGGTACACCTGAGATTGAAGTACAGCTCCCACCTCTTTTTCTAAGTCAGATTAAAAGAGACAGAAATTGCAAGTAGCCTTTTGAATGTCTAGGATGCTCTATAACGCAGCTGGCATTTATCAAAGCCAGGGACATGTCAGTTTCTCAAGTTCCCATCAACTCCCAGACAAGCTTTTTAGTGATGTATGTTTCTACAACGGGATCCATGTGTACAAGAGAACCAAACAACAGCAGTGAGCCCTATTCAAGCATTGGGCATTTTGGCTATCAGAAGCTATTTTTCTTCTTGATTTCTAGTGGCACTTTGGAAAATCTCCAGCATTCTGGTTGGGCAGAATGTGTTAATTGTTTCAAGAGTAGAATGCTCCCCATTGCCAGGACATGGGAGAGCTCAACCAAAACCCACCCAGTCAGGCGGCTGGCGCATTGCTGGAAAAAAAGACTTTCCTTCGCCAGACAATGGCCATTCACTCAAAACTGCATTGCTCCTCTGGCAGCCATTTATCTGCAGTCTATAATCAATGAATACTCTGAGGGACTCCAGCCTGTGGACATAGCAACTGCTTTGTGCCTCAATAATAGAGCCAGTGCTCCCAAGGTCATCCTTATACCAATTGCTACCAAGAGATGCAGTTAGAAAGGAGGGAGGCCAGCCAGTGGGCCTTTCTCAAGGCTGTCATAGCTCTTCTTGCTAGAGGTGGCTCAGAAAAACTGGTGGAAGCAGAAACAGCTAAATGCTTTAATTGGCCTCTCTTCTTCCCCAAAGCCCAGACCGACCCACTCCTCCATTTCAGTAGGCTTTTCAAAACAGTCTCTTGTCTGTTTTCTCTTTGGGTGCAAGCACTTTCTCAATGAGTTGGCTTACAGCTTTTAGCTCCCAGCAAAGAGAAGTGAGGAAATGATGGACATGATAGTCTATGGCAGTGGTGGCTAACCTTTTTCGGCTCCCGTGTCGACAATTGCGTGCGCACTCGCTTGTGCTCACTCGCTTGCCAGCACCCAGAAGGCAATGCATGTTGCCCCCCACACACCTCCTGCGCATGCACCTGATTCCCCCTCTAAGTATGCATGCGCAATCTCCCCTTGTGCACCTGCATGATTCCCCCCTTGTGCACCCTGCAACTGCGCAAATGATTCCCTCACATGCCCCTCATCTTTGCGCATGTGCATGCAATTCTCCCTTGCATGTAGTGCATCTGCACAAGTGCATGCATCTCCCACACACTCCTCCGCCCCCTGCACATGCACACCAGATACCCAACAATCAGCTGTCAGGCGGCAGCGGGCACACACATGCACGGTGAGGCTCTTCCAGGCGACCTCTTGCATGCTGAGGGAAATGGCTCTATGTGCCACTTCTGTCACACATGGCATAGGTTCGCCAACATGGGTCTATGGAGATTCTCAGTCATACAGGTCATGGTTGTCCCAAAGGTGCTTTTTCAAAAGGCAACTGGAGTTTTTTTATTTTTCTTTGAAGACATTTCACTTCTCATCCAAGAAGAGAACTAAAGAAGCTTCTTGAATGACAAGTGAAACACTTTCAAGGAAACAGAAAATCCAATTACCTTTTGAGAAAACACCTTTGGGATCATGCAATATGCCTAGAAGAACAAATGATACAGGTAGTTCTCGATTTACAATCATTCATTTAGTGACTGTTCAAAGTTACAATGGCACTGGAAAAAGTGACTTACGACTGCTTTTCACACTTAATACAATTGCAGCATTCCTCACAGTCATGCGATTAGAATTTGGAGGTTTGGCAACTGACACATATTTATGAAGGTTGCAGTGTCCCAGGGTCATGTGATTTGCCTTTTGCAACCTTCTGACCAGCAAAGTCATTGGGGAAGCCAGATTCACTTGACAACCACGTTACTAAATTAGCTGCAGTGATTCACTTAACAACTGTGGCACGAAAGGTAAAAAAATAGGCAAAACTCACACAACCACTGTCTCATTTTGCAACAGAAATCATGGGCTCAATCGTGGTTGTAAGTTGAAGACTCGCTATGATTTTGAACCAGCAAGTCTGAGAGCCAAATGTCTCCCTATAGTAAAGTCCACAGCCTGACCAGCAACACCTCACTAATTGTGCTTGCACGACCAGAGGGTAGTTTTAGAAACTGGGTCAGATGAGGAAATGTGGAATCCGATTAGATGGGGACCAAATTCTTTATCTTCCCCTGTCTAGCTGCTTTCTGACCTGTGAATGGGAACGACATCAGCTTCATCCCAACAACTTTTGGGAGAAGTTAACTCTATAGGATTGCTAAACAGACCTCCTTCTAAATCTTAAATGCCAACAGGGATTCATTAAGCCTTAAATTATATGGCACCCCATGATCTAAAAGCCACTTTTCTTAGTTGCAAATATGAATAAAAAAAAAACACTCGATTCACTCCGTTTGGAAGTGTACTTTGCACATGGGAGAGGCGCCGCCAGCTGCCATGGGCAGTTTTGTCCTCACATGTACCTCCTCAGCAACCCGTGAGAAGAGCAACTGTAGCAACTTGCTGTCTCACTATTGATATTTTTTTTTCTACATAATCGGAGAAATATTGTATTGTATTGATGTATTTGCCCTTCTCCGATTCTGTAGGGGGAAAAATCAATAGTAAGACATCAAATGCTACAGTTGCTCTTCTCCTGGGCTGCTGAGGAGGTACGAGCGACGACAAAACTGGCCATTTCTCCGATTATGTAGAAGAAAAAATCAATGGTAAGACACCAAGAGCGACAGTTGCTCTTCTCACGGGTTGCTTTGGGGCACCTGCGACTAAAAAAAATAACCCAGCTCCTTCGGGTGCCCCAAGCGCGACACCCCTCACCAACAATCTACCCCGTCTAGGAAGAAATTACTCTCGTTTCTTTAAGAGGCGAGCCGCGCTAGGCGCACAAGAAGTAGCTGGATTATACCAAGTGACCGCCGTAGAAGGGGGGGGGGGGAAAGCAATTCAGATCCGGCCGTTATAACTCTGTATTGAGCATGACAGGTGAAAACTGCACATCTCTGGACAGATAGCTTGCGTCTCTCTCGTTCTTCTTCGGTCTCAATCATTGTCCCAGAGCAGTTTGCTTGGAGTGAAGTTTTTTCGAATGGATGGGCGGTGGTGGGGGGGGAACTACGCCCTCGTCTTAGCTCGGCATCGTTCCGTCCCTCCTCTTTCCCCCCCCCCTGCCGTCGATCTTTTAAAGGAAAAGTTGAGGCGGGCGGAAGAAGAGAGTGGGTGGCCACGGCTCGCGCGTCCCTTTAGAGACGCGCGTACTCTGCACCGAGCCGGAGGGCATTGTACTTCAAGCTGCCAAGGGGGTGGGTGAGTTAAATACCAGGTGAGTTCTGAACGAGAAGAGCCCGGGGGCTCTATGTGTGTGGTGTGTGTGCGCGTGTATTTGAAATGGCGGGGCGGGGGGGGGAGAGGGCAGGAGAAACTTATGGAGGAACCGCTTGGAGAGAAAACCAGAGCTGGCTGACAATTGAGATGGCTGAAGCTGGAAGAAGAGAAGCAGCGCGCGGGAGAGGTTTGGACGGGCTGTCACGCAGATGCCCCTTTTGAAAGGCGTTTTGTTATCCGAGAGCGATCCTGATTGCCGGGAACTCGCTCCGCTCGTCTCGGAAAAAGGCTGCCCGCTTTTCCTGCGCGCGAAGGCTGCGGGATACTGTCCCTTCTCTGCTTGGGGTTGTGCGTTTGTTGGGTTGTGTTGTTTGCTCCTCGACCTCTTTGATTGAAAAAAATAAAAATAAAAAAATGCCTGCTCGATCCGAGAAAGATGGAGCCGCTGAATTGGAGCGGAGGGTGGGGTGGGATGGGGGGGGGAGGGGTAAGAACACTTCTCCGGGATATCTTTCTGCCCCGCTTCCTGAGTCCGGGATTGAATCTCGTGGGTGGGCGAGGGAAAACCTGTTTTGGTGTTCTTGGCTTCAACTCCCACTTTCACAAACTCTGAACTTAAGGGGGGGGGGAGTTAAGAATGCTCGCGAACCCGGAGGCGTCGCCTTTTGAGTCGTTGTTTTGGGAAGCCACGTGTGGATGCGCTTCTCCTGGTCCTCGCACACGCCGGGATCGCTTTGTCCTCCTGTTCAAGCTGCAGACCGTTCGCCGGCTCTGCTGAGGCTTTTCCTGCCTCTTGTCGGTTGGCTTCATGGGGGGGAGGGGAGGGAGGGGGGGGCTCCCAGGCTTTTTGTTACTTCAACCAGTTGCTGACAATCCACATTCCCGCCCCCCCCCCAAGGCGCTTACTCCTCTCGCCTGTTATTTGATAGGGGCTTTCTTTAGTGCCTTCTTCTTCTTCTTACTTTTTTTTTGTTTATCCGCCAAGAAAGCAACTTTTCAAGAGCTCTTTCGCTTGAAAACGCGAAAGCTTTCGTCCCCATGAACGAAGTACGAGGGTGGGAGCTGATCTTCTCGCAACGGGAAAGGCTCCTGCGAACTGGGACGAGTTGTGGGGTTTCTGTGACGCTCTCGTTTTCTTTCAATTGAAGTTAAAGCATCTTTAGACCTCAGCAGAAAGTTGAAGGGGACCCGCACTCAATGCAAAGTGAGGTTTTTCAAACTGTGTTTCACAATCCTAAAGTTCCTTGATAGATGGCCTTGGGGGGGGGGGGG